>SJYV01030747.1:315629-332676 GCA_006410875.1 Neotragus pygmaeus
GGGCAGGAAAGGAGGTTTGGGGGTGAGTTCTGCTCAGTCCTACGCCAAGCCCTAGGACCCGAATTTCCCCACTCCTGGCCCACGGCTCTCCTTCCGCTTCATTCAGTGCGGATCTCCCTATTTTAAGATCGGGAGGTATTCTCAGGCCCTCTGGCAGCTCCAGAGCAGGGAGCCCAAACTCGCCAGGCGAGATCCGGGAAGGCCTCCTGGAGGAGGTGAGTCTGCAATGCCCGAAGCAGGGGTGAATGGGGTTTGGTCTTGGAGGGCCTTGAATTCTGGACAAAGAACCTGGGACTGTAGCTGAGGGCAGCAGGGATCTGCAGGGAGACAGGCATTCTTCCACCCACATGCCAGGCTCCTCCCAGCTAAGACGATCCCTTCCCAAGAGACCATCCCTTCCCAGGGATTATATGTTCCCTGGTGGCTCAGACGGTGAAGTGTCTGCTTGCAATGCAGGAGACCTGAGTTCCATCTCTGGAATGGCAACCCACTCCGGTACTCTTGCCTGGAAAATCCCATGGACAGAGGAGCCTGGTAGGCTCAGTCACGTCTGACTCTTTTGGACCCCATGGACTATGCAGTCCATGGAATTCTCCAGGCCAGAATACTGGAGTGGGTAGCCTTTCTCTTCTCCAGGGGATCTTCCCAACCCAGGGATCAAATCCAGGTCGATTCTTTACCAGCTGAGCCACAAGGGAAGCCCAAGCTCAGGAAGGCAAGCACAGATCTGAGTGAAAACACANAGAATACTGGAGTGGGTAGCCTTTCTCTTCTCCAGGGGATCTTCCCAACCCAGGGATCAAATCCAGGTCGATTCTTTACCAGCTGAGCCACAAGGGAAGCCCAAGCTCAGGAAGGCAAGCACAGATCTGAGTGAAAACACAAGCGCCAAGTCAGTCAGCCCTGGCCTCCCCTGGGGCCATCACTCTACTTCAGGTACGTTACAACATTTAGTCTTCACAGCAAACGCAGTGAAACCCTCCTGTTTTCATTATTCCCTTTTTCCCGAAGGAGAAAGTGGGGCGTAGTGGGGTTAGCCAGCTTATGTAAGGCCGCACAGCTATTACATGAGAGAGCCGGCGTCCAGACCCTCTCAGTCTGACTCCAGGGTCCTCAGTCCGTGCTTTCTCTGTGCTGACCGCAGCAGGAGGCTGGAGGTGGCCAGGCCAGCCCAGCCAACCATTCTGTGCGCCGGGTGACGGCTGCCAGGTGTGGCCAGGGCAGCGTTTATCCTGTGGCCATCCCACCTCCGCTCAGGGATGGGGCAGCCCCGGGAGGACCGCAAACGCAGCAGAGGCTGAACCGAGATAGCAATCCTCGTCCTCCACTGCACTGTCACAGGACATCCTGTATTCAATCACCCACATATTCATTTCTTTTAATCATTCTCTTCTTGACCGTGATAAAGTCATTTTTATAGCACCGAGAACGTGCGCTTCATTGGAATTAAGCGTGCTGGGAGTCGATCAATTTCGTTGGAGAGTCGGGCTGATAAAAGAAGATGTATTTATATTTCAGTGATTCTTTTTAACTGATTGTTCTCCAGGACACTCTAGAGTCTCATCCGGGGAGTGTGTGTGTGTGTGTGTTTATGACAATCTGCACACCCACTTCTAGAACTCTGGAATGCTAAGGAAGGCCACCTGGGAGTCTCTCTGTAGGAAAAGCATCAGAGTTTTCAGACCCAGCAGGGGTCCCCGTGTATATGACTGACATTCAGACCTCAGAATCACGTGGCTTCGAGAACTACAGTCAGCTCTCAATATCTACTGGTTGCTTGAGTCCACAAATTCGGAACACATGTATACAGAATTCTCAGATGCAGAAGGTTGGCTGTACTATGCCATTTTACACAAGACAGTTGATCATCCACAGATTTTGGTATTCTGGAATGGTCCTGAAACAAGTCCCCCGTGAATACAGAGGGATGACTATATGTGAGTTTGGACAAAGAGCATTTTAATAATGGCCAGTGGTAATGGAGAACCAGAGGAGTCTCCCCAGATGACCTGCTCTGAGTAAACCCTTATGACCTCAGTTCAGCTGGCAGAGGTGGAGGTGAGTAGGGAAGCTCAATTTTGACTAGTTGAATTTTCTTCTTGGCTGGCTGGATGGGGATTTGAAACTGATCACATTTAATGTTAGGAAATGAGTTCTGTGACTACTCTGACTCCCAGAATGATGGAGCTAACTCATTTCCTGGAGGAGGGCACGGCAATCCACTCTGGTACTCTTGCCTGGAGAATGCCCATGGACAGAGGGGCCTGGCGGGCCATAATCCATGGGGTCACAAAGAGTTGGACTTGACTGAAGCGACTTAGCGCACACACCGCTTATTTCAGGGATGTTAGATAGGGTTACACAAGTACCCTGACCCTGGGGAACTTCTTTTAAGTTCTTCCATCTGTCAAGGTGATTACTTTGTTATAAGAGCTGGCACTTCCAAGAGTCCAGGTCTGCTGATTAGTGCTTTAGTGGACAACCTGTGGCTGAAAGGAGAGAAACTTGCAAGCAGCCAGCCTGGGCCAGATCTGCCCTGTCTAGGGGACAGCATGTCACCGATTCCCACGGGCCCACTGTGCCTTGGTACCTGGCCTTATCTCATCCTGTCACCTCCTCTCATATCTTTCCAGGGAAGGACTTAGCATGGAGTGCTGCAGAGTGAGGGATGGTTGTCAGGTATGTGACTGTGATGAGTGTACAGGCCCCTGCGTGTGCATCTGTGTGGGTGTGCTCTGTGTGCACCTGCATTTTTGTGCCCTTTTGTGGGTGTGCCTGTATGTGTGCCTATGTGCTTGAGTCTCCAGGCGCATGTTCATGCCTGTCTCTGGACACATATGCATAGTCCTACATGCATGTGCCTGTATGAGCATGGGAGGTGGGGCCCTTTGATAATAAAAGGAACTCCCACATACGTCACCTGCCCTCACAGCGGGAAGAGTTGTGTGTTGGCTAAGGAATTGCCTGCAGCCAGGACCCACCCACTGAGTGGCCCAGGACATCCTCGTTACAGTCTGGGGTCCGCTGCTTCTCTAGCTCAGAATTCTGCTTCATCGTCCGACCACTGAGAAACACTTTATTCCCGCAGCAGGAAGAAACAGTGGCAACCTCAGTTTACCTGTTTGAAGGGACAGTGCAGCCCTGGCCCCCGATTGTCCAGGATCCTAGTGTGTAGATGGAGTGGGATTCTCAAAGCCAACCACTGCTTCCCTCTGCTCCACCTGTGAGTGAGAGAAGGCTATCCATCATGCAAGGGCCAGCAGTTTTCACCTGACTGTGCTGAGATCTTAATTAAGTTATTTCATCTCTCTGAGCTTCACATCTCTAATGAGACAGAAAACTGTGCAAGATTGTTGCAAATCCATAAAATCAAATCCTATATAAAATGAGAAAATGTTCCCTGGCTGAGGGCATGGGACATGTCTTCTTATCATTGTCCCTTGGTATTTTGTAGGGGGTCCAGTGAGTGGCAGGCCCCCAGTTCATGTTTTCTAAAGGCGTGGACAGGTTTCCCAGGTGGCGCTAGTGGTAAAGAACTTGCCTGCCAGTGCAGGAGACGTAAGGACTCAGGTTCGATCCCCAGCTCAGAAAGACCCCTGGAGAAGGGCACAGCAACCCACTTCAGTATTCTTTACTGGAGAATCCCATGGACAGAGGAACCTGGCAAGCTATAATCCATAGAATTGCAAAGAGTAGACTGGACATGACTGAAGCAACTTAGCATGCATGCAAAGGCATGGACAAGTGGGTAAATGAAGAAGAGTGTCTGAGACACAGTGGATGCACAATAAAAGTTAGATTTAATTTTTCTGTGATCTAAGGCTGAACTTCTCAATTGTATTCCACAGAGCATTATTACCATTTGAAGGCTCAATAGGGAAAAACAGGCTTGGTAAAAGGCTACTGTGTAGTTAAATGACTTTGGAATGTGGAAGCCCTTGGAGATTCTCAAATTAGTTAATTAATTCAGTGCATATTTCTTGAACTACTACTGTATGTCTGGTACCATTCTGGCTGGTGGAAATTGGAAGAACTGTCAATGAGAGGCAAAGACCCCTGCATTCATGGAACTTACTTTCCAGCTGAATATTAGTGTTTCACATTAGGCTCCAAGAAGTCCAGCAGTAAAGAAACCTGATAAACTTTGTTTAATCCGGTGTTCTCCATATTTATTTAATTATGGAACATCCCCCCTTTTCTGAAGTGAAAATTTAATCTTCTCTCATTTCTCATTACCAGTCCCACTCCCACCTCCAAGATCCACTCCCTCCCCACCACCCAAGAAGAACTATAGTAACTAAATCAACCAGTTCTAAAGCCAGACCATCTGGTTTCTGAATCACACCACTAGCACTTGTTAACTATGCAACCCTGGGTAAACGTAAGCTTATTTATGTGTAAACTGACAGTCATAGCAAGGATTAGATGAGATAATGCTGTGTGTCCAATGCTCAGTAGTGTACTTGATATTTATTGGCAATTATTCTCCTAAATGATATTTATTATATTATGCCAGGTCTCCTCAAAATCCATAAGATACTGGCTAAGTTCCTTATTTAATATCTAGTGCCCTCACCTCCCCAAAGTCATCTGAAATCATTCTCCCTTTGATAACCTGGTCAGAACCACTTTCCAATTTCCATGGCTCCCAAACAGCCTCCAGTTGGTTCATACCTTTGCTTACATGCTGATTCTTTTTCCTAAAATCTTCTGCTCAGAGCTGCCCACCTGGAAAACATGTTTTCCAGACTCACTCCTGGAATCACTCTCATTAAATTTGTACACTGTCTTATCCCCCAGCCCCAAAGGATTCACTTGCTGGTTACAGTTGCATAAATTACCTAGGCACTGCGAGTGGGAGAATCATGCAATCAGCAGAATTACAATAAATAATGATTATTTTATGCCTGTAAGTTTTTGGGGGGTCGTTTATTATCCAGAAACAGATAACCAATTCAAGGCCCTTGAAGTCAGCAGCAACTGGTTTAATTCTTCTTCCTCTTGACCACTGTGGTGCAGATGAGTGCTTAGGAATCCCTAGATCCCCTGATGAAGCCAGGAATTAGTGAATACCCTGGGTTATCTTCAGCCAAGACTATAGCTGGGATAAATGAGGAACATGCCATAAATCATTAAAGGAAGGACCCTAGTAGGAAAGAAGTGTCAGACAGTATGCCGATCAATAGATCCATTGACGGACACAGAGAGCTGTCCAGCGTGCTGATTCTCTTGTTCTCTGTACCTGGCCTCTCCTGCCCCAGGATCACCCTCATGCAACCCCTTTCCTAAGTTTGACATCCATCCAAGTAGAATGTTTGTATCTTTACTCTCCCCCTCTCCTCTCTGTCCTCCCTCTCAGGAACCATCTGATCATTATAATAAAAATCCCGTTTTATGTAAATACCCTATCCTCCAAGTAATAAATGCCATTAGCTGAGCCTGTCTGAGAAACCGCAGGCTTTTAAACATCCATTTGAAGATCTTTGAAAGCTCTCTTGAGGCTGTTTCTCATAATTCACTAAGTGGAAGTTGGTAATAACTGTGTTAAATGGCCAGGCCCAGCAATTCGCAGGAGGTGTATCTGTTTTGTGTTGTTTGTGGTGGTGGAGGTGGGGGGATGGCAGGAAGATGCCCTTTCTTCCATGCTGATCGGTTACTTATCTTTAAGAGTCCCCCTAGGGGCTCAGAGCCCTTTGATGAGCTACTAATGAAAGAGCCATATCTAACAATTAATTTCCTCAGAGTTATTATTTGTTGTTTTGGCAACAATTCTCTGAAAAGCCTTAATACTCACCTGGCTTCCCAATGGTTGAGAGGAGCCATGAGTTGAGGGAAGAAATATATTCTACTCATTCAAATCATCTACTGAGCTGTGTGCTAGGCACTATATTAGATCAAGGTACACACCTTGCCTTCAGAGATCCTTTAGTCTGGTATATGGGTGCAGGGAGGGGATAAGACAGGCAGATGAATAAGAAGTTACAATATATGTGATCCAGACTATGGAGCGGAGAAGGCAATGGCATCCCACTCCAGTGCTCTTGCCTGGAAACTCCCATGGATGGAGGAGCCTGGTAGGCTGCAGTCCATGGGGTCGCTGAGTCAGACACGACTGAGCGACTTCACTTTCACTTTTACTTTCATGCATTGGAGAAGGAAATGGCAACCCACTCCAGTGTTCTTGCCTGGAGAATCCCAGGGATGACGGAGCCCAATGGGCTGCCGTCTGTGGGGTTGCACAGAGTCGGACACGACTGAAGTGACTTAGCAGCAGCAGATTATGGAAGGGACAATGAAGGGAGCTATATGCATATGGAGGGCACATAATCCAGATTTGAGGAGTCAGAGAAGACTCCTCAGGAGGAAGAGTCTTTAATGACTGCCTAGAGTTAGCAAGATACATAACAAAATAGGGAAAGAGAACACTCAAAGAAGAAGGATCAGCATGTTCAAAGACTCTGAAAAGAGAAAGAGTATCCATAAAATTCTGGAGAGAAGGAGGAGAACCATGAATTCTCAGTCGTTTATAACAAGAGGTTCAGACTGGTACATTTTATAAAACAATTGGGCATCATCTAACAAAGCTGGAGATCAGCAAACCCTATGACCCAGCAAATCCTTTTCTTTCCAGAGGTAGATGTGTACATGACATTAGAAGACACATACACAACAATCATAGCAGCATGGTTTATAATAGCTAATAACTGGAAGCAACCCAAATACGCATTAAAAATAGAATAATTAACTGTGGTATAATCATGAGAAGAATATTATACAGCAGTGAAATGAATGAACTATAGCTATGTATAGCAGCGTGGATAAATCTTTCTTATATTGACGGCAAAAAATAAATATGAGCCCAGCTCAGTTGGTAAAGAACCTACCTGCAATGCAGGAGACCCTGGTTCAATTCCTGGGTCAGGAAGATCCCTTGGAGAAGGGATAGTCTACCCACTCCAATATTCTTGGGTTCCCCTGTGGCTCCACAGGTAAAGAATCTGCCTACAATGTGGGAGACCTGGGTTCGAGCCCTGGGTTGGGAAGATCCCCTGGAGAAGGGAAAGACTATCCACTCCAGTATTCTGGCCTGGAGAATTCCATGGACTGTATAGTCCATGGGGTTGCAAAGAGTCGGACATAACTAAGCAACTTTCACTTTCTCACTTTATATAAAATCCACAGTAGGCAAAACCNCACTCCAGTATTCTGGCCTGGAGAATTCCATGGACTGTATAGTCCATGGGGTTGCAAAGAGTCGGACATAACTAAGCAACTTTCACTTTCTCACTTTATATAAAATCCACAGTAGGCAAAACCAAGATACTGTTCTGGGATGCATGCAAAAGTGGTAAAACTATTTAAAATACAAAAGCAAGGAAATAATTGACCATAGCAGATGGAATAGTGACTTATTCCAGGTGAAGGGTGAGGGCATAATTATAAAAGATCACATGGGGAGTTTCAGGCAGTGTTCCATTCTTTAATTTGGGTGGTAGTTACATAGATGCCTACTTTAGAATTATTAAATAACTGTGCATTTATGTCATAAGTTTTTATAGATGTGTGGTGTATTTCACAATTTTGCTTAAAGGGGTAAAAAAAAAACAAACAAACCCAAAACTATAGCCTCAGTTCCTGGGTCTCAACTTTAGTCACTTCCATGAGAAAGCCAGCTTGCTGATGGAAGGGAGGACTGGAGGTGTCTCAGGAACTGGAGTCAGCATCCTTCATCTAAAAAGATAGAGGACTGGTAACAGAGAGGGGAAATGAGTTGCTCAAGGACACTAGAAAGCAAATAATTAGATCTGGACAGGGCCCCACACTCCTGGATTCCCTACACAGCGTTTCTCACCCACTCTACAGCTTTGATCTTTGTAGTAAATTTTCTGGGAATTGCTAGAACAAATCTTCTCAGAGTATGATCTTCCTTCATCAGAGTAATCGGGTGCTTCATTAGAATTCCGATTCTGGAGTCATGCTCAAAAACTGTTGAATCAGAGTCTCTAGAAGTAGAGCCAATGAAGCTGCTAAGAGAACCTTTTGTGCTTTTCTTACATTCACTAAAGTTAGAGAGCCATTACCCCCAAAGCTCAAAGTCCTTGCATAGCAACAAAGGGAACTCTAGGAAGACAGAGTTGGAGAAGTCAATGGGAAAATGACATAGTAACTCTCCCCTACCCCACCATGAGCTGGAGAGAAAGCCTTTAAAGCTGAAGCATCAAAACAGACATATCACTAGGGACCTGTTGGCCTCTTGCTGCCCTTAAGCCAGAAGTAAGCTTTTACGGCAATAGAGGTGAATCTAATATATCACTTTCTTGCTGGTATAAAGGTGTAAATGTCAATTTTGTCTCATTTTTGTGAAGATTTGACAAAGCACTTAGAACAGCATCCATTTTAATCAACAAGGAAGCCAGAAAGATCACAGGGCAGCAAGTGTGCCATATCCTATCTGAGCTTTAGGTGGATTTGAAAATTGCACTTTTAATTAAAATTGGCATTTCTGAAGCTCAGAATTGGAGCTGTTTTGCTGGGGAATTGCAGACCATGAGGCAAACAATCAGAGAGCGAGGTTTAAATGAGCAAAGAGAAAGCCTTGTGTATGAACAAGAGATTTTTATTTAAATAATGAAGTAGAGAAAAGATAATGTAAAAATGCCTTTGTCTGTGTTTAGATAGGTTTCCTCAGAGATCCGGGCAATTGTGGCTGAGCTGTCCGAGGTGCTGACGGCTAGATGAGAGGAAAGCTCGTCAGAGCTACATGCCTGGTACATATTTCTCAGTCTGCCAAGTTTGGCCTCTTGCAACAGTTTCTTTCCAGTCAATGATAAACACACAGCCAGATGTTATACTACAATATTATTCATTCAATAATTCTGCAAAAGTTGCTGATCACCTACTATGTATAGTGGATGGTTCTCTGAAGAATTGAAAAAAAGATCAACTCATTATCAGTGAATCCTGTTTGGTAGGTGTTGCAAGGAACCTCAAAGTTGATACTTCAAGATTTAAGAATTTTGTGAGCCAGTAAAGTTTGAAAACAATCAAGGACAATTTCAGGTAAAAGACATTCAGAAACATCAACAGTCACCTACTCTTTCCATTTTTTGATAAAACCCAGCACATTTCAAACCTGAAAAAGTAGGAGGTCATAATCTCAGAATAAAATATAGTTGACTAAAATAGATTTATGAAAACTCACTTCATTGTCCTTATCTCTGTCGTTTCATTAAGAGCCACGGAAAATTTTATCATGCCCTGGCATCATTTTTAAAACTGGCATTTGGGAGTAATTGATCCATCAGCTAAGCCCTCAGAAGATAAATAGAATCTCTATAAATATCCAAATCAGAGGTCTTCTGCTTTCTAGATGCACATCTGACCTCCAGGTTAGCCTGTTGGACAGTCTTGTAAGAAAGTTTTTCCTCTTTCCATAGTTACAGTGCTTTAAATAAGAGGGAGGAGCATGTCTATGGGAGTGGGTGGGAAGGGATGGAATTGCCACTTGTTGAGACCTACTGTGTGCAGAACCGTGACTGTGACAGATCCTATACTTAATTTATTCCACATACTCTGATATTCACATTCATTTTATGAGGTGGGTGTCTTTAGCATTCCAATTTGGGGATGAGAAATGTGTTAAAGTATAAAAATTTAACTTATAAAAGAATTCTCAAAGAACAATTTAGAGAGAAATGTTCAATAAATAGCAAAATGGTAATTGGCTAGAAAAAGTATGCTTTGAACTTCACATCAGGGGGTTCATCAAACAAATTTCAAACAAGTTAAATACTCAAATACAAATATATAAAGTATTTTAAAAATGGAACACATGAAAATGAAAAGTTGTCCAATCTCAGGAAGAAAACAGATTTTCAAAGCTTAGAAACAATTGGAAAAAAGAAAATTGAACTATTTTAATTTCCAAGATACTTTAAAATCTCATTATGCAAAAGTTGATAATTTATAATTGTGGATGCTTAAAATTTAAAATTGAAAGTNACAATTGGAAAAAAGAAAATTGAACTATTTTAATTTCCAAGATACTTTAAAATCTCATTATGCAAAAGTTGATAATTTATAATTGTGGATGCTTAAAATTTAAAATTGAAAGTAATAATATAATAAAGTAATAACTCCAAAAGTGGAGTAATAATGGCCAGGGTTTGAATCCCAAATCTACCAAGTACAAATGAAATAAGTCAGAAAGAGAAGACAAATACCACATAATATCACCTATCTGTGGAATCTAAAATATGGCACAAATGAACCTATCTATGGAACAGAAATATTAATAGAATCAGGGACATAGAGAATAAACTGGTGATTGCCAAGGGGACAAGGGGTAGGAGAGGGTTGGATTGGGAGTTTGAGATTAGCAAACACAAGCTGGTATATACAGAATGGATAAACAACAAGGTCCTACTGTATAGCATGGGAAACTGTATTCAGTATCCTGTGATAAATCATAATGGAAAAGAATATGAAAAAGGAAGTGTGTGTGTATGTGTATACAATGTTGTGTGTTAATATATACAAATTACAATGTTGTGTGTTAATTATTGGTGTATAACGAAATGACTCATGTGAGTCACAGCAGTAATTAGCACACAACGTTGTATTCAACTACGTCAATAAAAAGTATATTTTAATAAGAGGGACTTCCCTGGCAGTCCAGTGCTTAAGACTTTACCTTCCAATGCAGGGGGTGCAGGTTTGACCCCTGATCAGAGAGCTAAGATCCCACATGCCCCCCACCCCAGCCAAAAACCCCAAATGTAAAGCAAACAGTATTGTAACAAATTCAATAAAGACTTAAGAAAGGAAGCCAAATCTACCAACTTGTATGACCTTAGGAAAACAATGTCACTTCTCTGAGCTCAGTCTTCTCATCTGCAAAATGGGAATACTAATAGTACCAGCATTGGAAGGCTGTTTTAAGAACTGAATGAGATACTGTATGTATTAATAATAAGTTTGATACAGTGTCTGCCATAATAACACCTCCCCACCTTAATGTTAGTTATCATTAGTTGTATTATTAACTGTGAGTTCCAGGGATCCTCCTTATATATCACCTCCATGGGGCTCCAAGGAAGTTCCTTTTTTGAGGAGCTAGGGAAGTTGTGCAATCACTTAACAAGAGAACCAAATTGCCTCCCCCACCACCCCTTGCCTCCCGCCACTGACCTAGAGATGCCCCAGAGCCTGCAAAGTCTCATTTCGCTGCCTGAGTTGCTGCAATCAATGCCCAAGGCAGCAAGCAAGGCAGGCAAGGGGGCTGTATGGGAGCGAGAAGATGAAGAAATGGAGAAGCCAGCAGAGCTGTGACAGAAGCTCATTGACTCCTTCTCCCCAGGGGCCAGCTCGGCCAGCTGGGGAGGCCTGTCATTAACTCTCTTTATCGTCTGAATTTTTTGCCTCACTGACTCATCTGAGAAGGCAAATGGGACAGGCTTTAAGTTGCTCCTCACAGAGATACTGTTTCATTGGCTTCTGGAACTGGGAGGAGCTGGGATCACTGAGAACAGTGACTGCCAAGGAGGCATTCATACATGTGAGATGGGAAACTGAGTGTGCACATAATTGGGGGTTTTGTCACAGGAATTCATCCTGAAGATTATGGCAGTCTCTTCCTAATGACACCTTCTTCCAAGCCCAGAGTCTGCTACCTCTGCCTTTTGAAAGGTCAGCCTTGTCCTTTCTGGCAAGACTCATAAACTCATCCCTTGAAATTTTTTAATGCATTCATATGGTGTTCCTCAAGAGACTAGAGGCTGTGAAGCATGGAATTTGTATATAGACTGATTTGTTGCATACTTGCCACGAAACCCTAGACTCTTCTGAGCCTCAACCTCCTTCTCTGTAAAATGGGGTTGATTATACCTGTCTTGAAGGGCTAGGTGATAATTAATAGTATTAGTCTCCATATTGAACAGATATCAATCAGATCCTAAGTACTTGAATAGGAGTTATCTCAATCCTACCCTCAAGACAATCCAATGAGGGAGGTACTATTATCATCCCCATTTTGAGGATGAGGAAACAGATACAGAGATGTTGAGCAACTTGTTCAGAGTAACACATCTCTCTCCCAACTTCCTGCAGGGAACTCATTCTCATAGCTTTTAACATCATCCCATGGATGGAGGAGCATGGAAGGCTACAGTCCATGGGGCCGCAAAGAGTAGGACATGACTGACTGAGTGACTTCACTTAGACAATGACTCCGATGTTAATTTTTCCAGCTCCATCCTTGCTTTGCAATCTGGTCCTTTATTCAGTGGTCTACTTGACTTGTCAACTTGGGAGTTAAACAGATCTCTCAATTTTAACTGTCCTCAGACAGATGAAAATATTAAGTGATTTTCCCAGGGTCAAATAACTAGAGAGTCACTGAACCAGAATCCAAACCTGGTTTTTTCTTTTATGAGTTGTGCATTTTATTGAATGTAAATTATACATTAACTTTCAAAATGTACAAGTAAATTAAAGTTAAATTTTAGTTTCTAAAGACACATTGGTGTGAAAGCTGTCATTTAGTTTGAATACAACGTTATACTATATAACTACAAGGAATATAGCCAATATTTAATCCTGACTATAAATAGAGTGCCTCTGTGCTAAATTGTCCATCAGACTCCTCTGTCCATGGAATTTTCCAGGCCAGAATACTGAAATGAGTTACCGTTTCCTACTTCAGGGGTTTTTTCCTAACCTAGGTGTCGAACATGAGTCTCCTGCTTCTCCTGCATTGGCAGGCAGATTCTTTACAACTGAGCCACCTGGGAAGCCCATATATAGAATATAACGTTTAAAAATTGTGAATCACTATATTGTATACCTGTAACATATAATATTATATATCAATTGTACTTCTATTTGATGCTATCAAAAGTCTATTTATATCACCCCTCCTTGAGGATCAGCCACAGAGTGACTACAAGTCAGACCCTAGGTCTTTCCCTGGTCAGCAACCTCCCTGCTGCAGAACATAGGGAACCAAACAATACCCTGCTGATTCCAGCCCAGGAAAATCTAAAGGAGCTTTTTAAGCTAAAATATGGAAACCTGGAGTCTCCTTCTGCAAACATGAGGACACATGAGCCAATAAGTTAAAGAGAGACAAGTTCAAAGAGATACAGGACACTCAGAGAAGATGAAATGTTGTCAGGAAGGAGTGGAATGGAGGGGAAAATAAGCAGGGATTTCATTCTTCCCGAGTGCCAGGCATTGCCATATGCTATGGTGCGACTTCAGGCTGGTAATTAAGCTTCACTCATGTTCTGTTTCCTCGTTTGTTATATGGGGGATATGATAGCACCAACACGACACGTTTGGTGGGTGGATCACACGAGTTGCAGCACACGAAGACGTAACACAGAGCATGACACAGCCAACTAGCTTTGTTGTTATTGTCACTTCCCTCAGGTTCCTTCTTTGGCCGATATTGATGTGGAATATCTAACTGCCCCAAATCCTTCCTGTCTAAGATCAGAAAAATTTAGCCTCACTCATTCTGCCTTGGCCAACTTTTCTTCAACTACTGGGCAAGTTGAAAAGGGCAGACCCCTAAATAACACAGCATTATTTGACTTGCAAAAGAATCCTCCTTCCCTCACTATTCTTTCCCCTTCTCTCACCATCCTCTACCTCCTCTATCCCTCTTTTCTTTACTCCCTTTCTCCATCCCTTCTTTCCTCCCTCTCTCCCTTCTGGCCTTGGAAAGCGTCCTAATGCACTGTCCTCGGTGCTGACTTGTTTTTCTCCCTTGTTCAGCTCGGGAAGAAGGCGGCTAGCAAGTGAAAAGATGTGGAATCCCACACAGCTAGTGAGTGTTGAACCTGGGGAATCCCAAAGTAAATTCTGTGCCTTGGGCATGGTCATAACTGTCACAGTTCCCCTCAGAAAAATACCCAGAGATGTTGACCTGGCCTGGAGATGCCAGTCTGGGTGTTGCCCGCTCCCCACAGTCATGACTTCTGAGCTCAGGGCACAGACACCTAGCGCCATATCTGGGTACCCTAGGGAGTGCTACTGAATGGTGATGGCTCCACTGGGACGGTGAACGTGGAGCCAAAGCAGGATACACAGGCCGAAGATAAGGCCAAGAACAGATTCCCTTTGGCGCTCAGGTGCTGTTCATCAGAAATCAACAGCCCCACAGCCCTGGCTGGTGACAGGCACAGGATGATAACAATGCCATGTGATCAGTAGTCTTGGAGGACAGGCTGTCGCTGGTTCAGAGAGATAAGAGAACAATGAGCAACCCCTCCAGCTAGGGAGGGGCCCTCACAGAGCCTACAGAGCAACGCAGCAGGAGCTGAAGCTTGTCTCTGACCCCCACACCTCACCAGAGCCCACTCCGCCCAGCAGGCATGGAGTTCTCTTCTGTCACCCAGGGACCCCTGGCCCCCATTACACACCCACTTTCTCAACCCCTGTTCTCTGGAGTTAATCACTGTATGTCTAGAGCACAAATGTTCAAGGCTGATAACAGATAAGAGGTGAGTGCAGGAAGAGAGGGAGAGGGGCCATCCCAACCTGAAAGGAGAGCTCCAGGACAGGGCCTAGAGCCCCCACCCCCCACCCAGGCTAAATCCAACAGAATCTGCCTGACAAAGGTTTCCTCTTGATGCCAGAAGGAAACCTCATCCCAGCAAGTGTCAAGTGAGGGCTGAAGACACAAATATTTGCTCGGCTTCTGCCCTTCTTGTTCAAACAGGGCTTTGGCTTTGTGGCTGGAGGCTGTCTGCTCTAGCAAGGAAGTGAGAAATCAGTGAGGGTGGAAGAGTGTATAAGAACAGCGATTGCTCATGGGGCCAGTAATAAATCCCCCCAGGCTCACAGCTACTGGAATCCATTAGCTCATCAAAGCAGCTAAATAATACCTCTGCCCCTTTAGGAGACATCTGTTCAAACAAAGGCAACCTTTTCCCTCACCATCAGTTTCCTCTGCACGCCCGGGTCTGTCCTGCTCTGGCTCTGGCTGAGTCGGTTGAGCCAGGTTGTGTGTTGCTGCCTCTATGTTCCCCAGGCTGTGTTATTTCAACAAGGTGTGTTGTTATAACCGAGACCTTGACTATGTGCTGCTCTGGGGCTGTGTTCCATACTGGTTTCTTTTTGCTTGTGGTAAGAGTTCATGTTAGCTGCTGTGGACTGAGTTGTGTGTAGGTGGGTGTGTGCACATGTGTGTGTGTGTTTTCGACACCAACTTGCTGTGCAGAAAGTGTTTTTTTTTTTCATGCTGTGACAACTTGTGTGCCATGTGTTATCACAAGATATTGTGTTGCTATGTCATTTGGTTTTACGCTGTGAGACTTCTCTTCTGTGGATGTGTGCTTAATGCACATACATTTTAAAACCGAGTTTGTACATGGCTAAATTATGCCATCTGGTCATGCACAAAGGGATATGGGCTTCGGTTGGACTGTGTGACACTCCAGGAATTAAAGAGTGTGCTGTATGTGGTGGAGTTAAGTGCCCCGGCAGGGCTCACTGAGATTTAGCACGATGCCTTGTGACTGCTGGTGTGAACACCCAAATCCGATTTCTTTCCCTGTGGACCCTAAGATGCACCTGGCCAGATGTTGCAGATGTGACTGGACGGTAGATGGAGTGAGTACCACCTCTTGACTCCTCGGTGGAGGGCCTGTAAGGTTGCCACGAACAGAAAGATGTCTCTGCCAGCTGGTATTAAGAAGCCTTTATTGGGCGAGCGCTCCCGGGCAGAACTCCCTGGGAACCGCGGGCGGGAGTCTGCAAAGAAGGGCGGGCCAATCAAGGGTTTTATAGCATGCGGCAGCTTGTTCGCGGGTTTTTTTCCTAAAAAGGCAATCGCCAGGGGTTGCTGCGGGGATTGGGCTGATTAAAGTTGTGTGTCCATGTCTGATTGGCTGCTTCAATTGATGCGACGATTGATGTCGGGGCAGTTGTTTCAGGAACTGGCCCCTCCTTGTCAGCTCTCGGGGGCTTTCCGTTTGGGCGTGCCTTGGAGTGCCGCGGTCTCACAGGGCCAAGCCCTGAATCCTATGAAGGACCCATCACGGGCAGAGGCAAATGCAAGAGGCAGCCAACCCCAGAACTGGTCAAGAGAGAAGGACCCTGAAGAGAAGGGATGGGTAATACAGCAACAACCAAACCCAAGGAAGCAGGCAGGAGGTCAGGTAGGGGCAAAGGCAGGGTTTGAAGATTCCAGAACTGACCAGCAATTCCCTGCTGCCCCCTTGCTGTAATGGGGTTAGGTCTAGGTTAGGACTAGCAAGGTCCACGTGCATCAGATCCACTCAGGATATTTGTTTAAACTCAGGTTCCTAGGCCTGTAAACCAAAGATACTGATTTAGTAGGACTGGGGTAGGGCCCTGGTGTCTATATTTTTAACAAAAATCCCAGGGGACTACACTTGAAGAAACATTCAATTCCAAGAACCCTAGGAAAGATGCTAAGAACATGAAGCACAGTAAGGATCTCAGGGTAAAAGAAGGAAAGAAGAGAGGGAAAAAGGAGAAAGGGGAGGAAAGGTGGAGAAGGGTGATGCAGAAGGCATCTCGGTACCCTCCCCACATCTTGCGAGCACTCCCCATCCCAGTTTGTGTCCTAAGGACTCTTCCCCTGAGCCGGTGCCTGGGGCAGCCCTGAGGGCCTGGGATTCCATCCTCAGCGCTGAGCTGCCCTCAGCTGATGTTGCCTGGCGGGATGGGGGGGGGGTGCGGTGCAGGGGGCAGTAAATACCGTGCTTCCTCATTCCTCGGGCAGCACAGGTGTGTTCTGCACTGTCTCTCAGGCTCCCCAGTGGGACTGAACCTCAGCTGCCTTCAGCAATGCCTGCTCAATAACCCCCCTCCTGTTTATTTTTTGGCTGGCTTCCCTTCCCTCTCTTGCTTGCTCTCCTACTGGGCTTCCCAGAATCACCTACTATTAAAATCCTTTTCTCAGGACTGGCATCTTGGGGATCCCAGCCTGTGATGGGTAAGAGGAAGGACCCCAAGTCTCCTCAATGTGAAGAGTCAAGAGGTGCTGGGTGGAGCTGACCCATTGGAAGAACAA
>SJYV01030747.1:343420-368587 GCA_006410875.1 Neotragus pygmaeus
ACACACACACACACACACACACACACACATATAGACATATATATGTACACATTTTCCTGTCAATGGTTGTTCAGCAGTAAGTAGTAATTCTGGAGTTATTACAGGAGAAAATGAGCACATGTCCTTCTACTCTGTCATCTTGTAGACAATTTTCAATCAACAGGAGAATGTTGGATCCCACCAAAAATAGATACCCCACATCCAAGAGCAAAGGAGAAGCCCCAGCAAGATGGTAGGGGCAAAACTGCATTTATAATTAAACTGCATACACTCAAGAGATGCTTGGAGAGCTCAAACAAACCTTGTGCACACCAGGACCAAAAGATCCCACAGAGACTTAGCCAGAACTGTGTTTGAGGGTCTCCTATGGAGGTACGGATCAGCAGTGGCCTGCCGCAGGGAATGCACCTGGAGCTTTGGGTGCAGCAGACCTGGATGTGGCATAAGCTCTCTTGGAGGAGGTCACATTAACCCCACCAAGAGCCACCAGAACTTCCAAAGGACTAGAGAAACAGAGGGGACACACACACACACACACACACACACACACACACAAACTTGTGTGCCCCAGGACCCAGGAGAAAGGAGCAGTGAACACACAAGAGACTAACCCAGATTTGCCTGTGACTGTCCAGGAATCTCTGGCAGAGGCATGGGTCAGTAGTGGCCTGCTGCAGGGTCAGGGGCACTGAGTGTATCTATGCCAAAAAAATGTCCTTTTCATTACAGGTGACTGGAATGCAAAAGTAAGAAGTCAAGAAATACCTGGAGTAACAGGCAAATTTGGCCTTGGAGTACAAANTTGATCGCTGAGGAAGGCTTTCTTATCTCTCTTGCCATTCTTTGGAACTCTGCATTCAGATGCTTATATCTTTCGTTTACTCCTTTGCTTTTAGCTTCTCTTCTTTTCACAGCTATTTATAAGGGCTCTTCAGACAGTCATTTTGCATTTCTTTTCTATGGAGATGATTTTGATCCATGTCTCCTGTACAATGTCATGAACCTCCATCCATAGTTCATCTAACACACTGTAAGTCTAGTCCCTTAAATCTATTTCTCACTTCCACTGTATAATCATAAAGGATTTGATTTAGGTCATACCTGAATAGTCTACTGGTTTCCCCTACTTTTTTCTATTTAAGTCTGAATTTGGCTATAAGGAGTTCATGATCTGAGCCACAGTCAGCTCCTGGTCTTGTTTTTGGTGACTGTATAGAGCTTCTCCATCTTTGGCTGCATAGAATATAATCAATCTGATTTTGGTGTTGACCATGTGGTGATGTCCATGTGTAGAGTCNTGAATTTGGCTATAAGGAGTTCATGATCTGAGCCACAGTCAGCTCCTGGTCTTGTTTTTGGTGACTGTATAGAGCTTCTCCATCTTTGGCTGCATAGAATATAATCAATCTGATTTTGGTGTTGACCATGTGGTGATGTCCATGTGTAGAGTCTTCTCTTGTGTTGTTGGAAGAGGGTGTTTGCTATGACCAGTGAGTTCTCTTGGCAAAATTCTATTAGTTTTTGCCCTGCTTCGTTCTGCATTTCAAGGCCAAATTTGCCTGTTACTCCAGGTGTTTCTTGACTTCCTACTTTTGCATTCCAGTCTCCTATAATGAAAAGGCCATCTTTTTTGGGTGTTAGTTCTAAAAGGTCTTGTAGGTCTTCATAGAACCATTCAACTTCAGCTTCTTTAGTGTTACTGGTTGACGAATAGACTAGGATTACTGTGATATTGAAAGGTTTGCCTTGGAAATGAACAGAGATCATTCTGTCGTTTTTGAGACTGCATCAAAGTACTGCATTTTGGACTCTTTTGTTGACCATGATGGCTACTCCATTTCTTCTAAGGGATTCCTGCCCACATTAGTACATATAATGGTCATCTGAGGTCAATTCACACATTCCAGTCCATTTTAGTTCACTGATTCCTAGGATGTCGACATCCACTCTTGCCATCTCCTGTTTGACCACTTCCAATTTGCCTTGATTCATGGACCTGACATTCCAGCTTCCTGTGCAATATTGCCCTTTACAGCATCGGACCTTGCTTCTATCACCAGTCACATCCACAGCTGGGTATTGGTTTTGCTTTGGCTCCATCCCTTAATTCTCTCCAGAGTTATTTCTCCACTGTTCTCCAGTAGCATATTGGGCACCTACCGACCTGGGGAGTTCCTCTTTCAGTATCTTAACATCTTGCCTTTTCATACTGTTCATGGGGTTCTCAAGGAAAGAATGCTGAAGTGATTTGCCATTCCCTTCTCCAGTGGACCACATTCAGGCAGACATCTCCACCATGACCCGCCCATCCCGGGTGGCCCCACAGGGCATGGCTTAGCTTCATTGAGGTAGACCAAGATTGACTAGTTTTCTGTGATTATGGTTTCAGTGTGTCTGCCCTCGGATGCTCTCTTGCAACACTTACTGTCTTACTTGGGTTTCTCTTACCTTGGACGTGGGATATCTCTTTAGCGCTGTTCCAGCAAAGCACAGCCAGTTCTCTTTACCTTGGAGAAGGAGTATTTCCTCATCACCATCCCTCCTGACCTTGAAAGTGGAGTGACTCCTCTTGGCCCTCCTGTGCCCATGCAGCCACAGCTCCTTGAATGTGGGGTTGCTCCTCTTGGCTGCTGCCCCTGGCCTCGGGTGTGGGTGTAGCTCCTCCCAGCCACCACCCCTGACCTCGGACGTGGGGCAGCTCCTCCCAGCCACTGCAATTTCTTCACATCCTTGTAAACGCTTCTCAACTTTTGTTTGTTTCTTGATAAGAGCTATGTTGTTATGTATCCTGTAAAGTAATATCTCATTATCAACTTGATTTTCATTTCCTTGATAATTACTAACATCAGCACCTTTTCATGTATCTGTTGGCCATTTGTACTTCTTTTTTGGAGAAATGCCTATTCAAATTCTTAGTCCATTTTTAAATAGGATTTTAGTTTTGTGTTTTGTTTTTTTCTAGTGAGTTATAGGATTTTCTTACATATTTATGACATTAACCCTCTATAAGATATATGCTTTACAAATATTTTCTCCCATTTTATGGGTTGCCTTTTATTACTTGCTTCATTTGCTATACAAAAGTTTTTTAGTTTGATGTAGTCCCATTTGTTAAATTTTTGGTTATGAGGTATGTGCTTTGGTGTCATATCCATGAAATCACTGTCAACACTAACATCATGAAACTTTCCCTCGATGTGTTCTTTAAGGTGTTTTACAGTTTCAGAATGTACATTTAATTTTCTTTCTCATTTTGAGTTGACTTTCATGCATAAGACATTTCATTCCTTTTGTGTGTGTGTGTGTGTGTGTGTGTGAATATCTTATTTTTCTAACATGAAACGTTTCACTCAACAGAAACAGAATATATTGATACATTCTTTTCAAGCATACAGGGAATTTTCTCTAGGATAGATCACCTATTAGGTCCCAAAAAAGTTTTTAAAAATTTAAGGATGAGATCACACTGAGTATTTTTTTCTGACCATAATAGAATGAACCTAGAAATCAATAGCAGAAGGAAAATCAGAAAGACAAAATATTTAGAAATTAAACAACACACTGAGCAACAAGATTGGATTAAAGAAAAAATCATAAGCAAATTAGAAAATACCCTCAGACTGACGAAAATAAAGATATACTATAACAAAACTTACGTGATATTGATGGGAAGAGCTGACTCATTAGAAAAGACTCTGATGCTGGGAAAGATTTAAGGCAGGAGGAGAAGGCCATCACAGAGGATGAGATGGTTGGATGACATCACCAATTCAATGGACATGAGTTTGAGCAAGCTCCAGGAGATGGTGAAGGACAGGCGTGCTGCAGTCCATAGTGTCAGAAAGAGCTGGACACAACTGATCAACTGAAAATAACAATGGGATGTTGAAAAGAAATTACTAAGAGATAAATTAATTACAAAAATGCCTATGTTTTAAAAGAAGGAAGATCTCAAACAACCTAACTTTATACCTCAACAAGCTAGAAAAAGAACAAATTAGGTGTGTGTGTGTGTGTGTGTGTGTGTGTGTATGAAAGATTCATTTAATACGTTAGTGGTCAATACTCCCAAATGGTATTTAAAATGTGTGTGAATCTTTTTCCTTTATGTCAAATTGAGTATGTTATAAACATGTATTTTTAGGCTGAATTTGTTAATGCCTTTAAAAAGTTAAAACTAATTTTTAGGAAAATAAGAAAGTAGCTCAGATGGTAAGGAGTCTGCCTTTAATGCAGGAGACCCATGTTTTATCCCTGGGCTGGGAAGATCCCCTGAAGCGGGGATGGCTACTCACGCCAGTATTTTTGCCTGAAGAATCCCAAGGATAGACGAACCTGGCAGGCTATAGTTTATGGCGTCACAAGTACACACAGGCATGCAAGAAATAGGATTAATGATAAACTATGTGTGATGTTCTATAAACTTAATGATACTTCATACAATTTGCTGATACACTAGAAAGTGCACTTTTTGAAGACATGTAAAGATAAAGAATCTACTCTTATTTTAAATTATATACTATATATGTGTGTATATATATATGTAGAATATGTAATATACATTTAACATATTACAAATATTTATATTTAATATATCTTAATTATATGAAATTTTATTTCTTTAATTAAAATTCTAGTCTAAATATTATCATGAATCATTTATTAAAACTACAAATAACTTCTACATTATTTTGCCTAATTCACTGCCTGATTATCTTGTTATAGTATTACAATATAAGAAGCTATTATAATAATATCTCAGTGGTATGTGAAGTGAAGTAAAATGAAAGTCGCTCAGTCATGTCCAGCTTTTTGTAACCCCATGGGCTACACAATCCCTGAAATCCTCCAGGCCAGAATATAAGGGGGATGGGTAGCCTTTCCCTTCTCCAGGGGATCTTCTCACTGGGGATTGAACCCAGGTCTCCCACATTGCAGGAGGTTCTTGACCAGCTGAGCCACAAGAGAAGCTCAAGAATACTGTAATGGCTAGTCTATCCTTTCTCTAGCAGATCTTCCCAACCCAGGAATCTAACTGGGGTCTCCTGCATTGCAGGTGGATTCTTTACCAACTGAGCTATTAGGGAAGCCCTGATATATGGTATATTTATGTTAAATATATGCTATCTCAATGGTATAGATCATGCATATATTATTTTCTTTTACACGTCTTAGAATTTATCAAAATGTCTTATACATAATGGTTGCCCATTCATCTCATTAATTGGCATAACTATTATGATATTTGAGAACTAGTAGTCTTTAGCCATGCTCTTCTATGGCTTTTTTTTTTTTTTAAGATGTGTGTGAGGATACTAGTTTTGGGGGGGCAACAAATGATCTCTAGTGATACTAGAAACTAATGATCTTAAGAAAAGTATAAGGAACTTGGATGTTCTTTCAAGGTAAGGATAAAATATAGTCAAGTCCATTAAAGATATATCACATAAATAAGTTTAGAAAAGGATAACGTCAACTCTCTTCTACTTCTGCACTCAAAATAAGAACTGTCCTAATGGGAATTAAGATATGTTAAATAAATAAACTGATTGCTTTTCCGTAATTTAAAATGCTTTAGTGGCCTGAGATGAAAAACAAACAAATCTGTGACCACACACTGAGGAACAGCAATGACAAACAGTGGGAAGTCCAATCACGGTGTCCTGGAACTATGAACTAGAACACACACTTTAGATGACAAACACTGTTAAAAAATAAAATTCAACTGAATAAATTTTAAAGACCCTGGTGGCTTTATTCAACATTCATGAATCAAACAGCATCCAATCTAAGATAGAAAGAAAACAATAGCAAATGAAGCAACTGACAAACAACTAATCTCAAAAATATACAAGCAACANCCACCTTCTCACAGTACTCATATGGCAGAAAGAGCAACTAAGTTCTGGTACCACTTCTTATAAAGTCACCAATCCTATTTTATCAGGGCCCCACCCTTATGACCTCATCTAAGCTTACCTACTTCCATAGAGGATCTATCTCTAAATAGTCACTTTGGGGGTCAGGGTTTCAACATAATGAATTATGAGAGGACACAGTTTGGTGCGTATCACTCAGGGAAATGGGTTATCTGGGTGAGGGAAGGTTTTGACCAGCATTGATCCTTCTAAGCAAGGCTCACCCCCAATTCCCCTGGCTCCTCAAGTCTAGTATCTCCCACTCCCACCGTCCTTCCAACCTTCCCCCTTTCCCTGCCTGTGCCCAACCAGCACCATCTCCCCAAGTCCAATCCTGCGGTTCCTACCTGCAGCCTCTGAAGATGATGGTCGCTGAACCTAAGGATTGTGGGCATTTAAGGAGACAATCCCCAGAGTGCTTTCAGCAATGCCTGGCAGGCAAAGAGCACTCACTAAAGGTTAGCTCTGCACCAAAAGGTCTGAAGGTCCAGGTCAGACCCACAGCGCCTTTACATTCCCGGAGTCCAGGGACCTAGCAGCAAGGCTCACTGGAGTCACAGCCTCCACCTCAGCGGTCTCTCCCAGTTATAACTGGTGACTCGAGTATGCCCAAGGTTGCTGAGAGGTCTTGTAAAGAGTCCTTGAATATGGGTGTGTACCCCAAACCCTCTCGGTACAAAAATCATTCTCATATGTGTCTATGTATGACTGACCTTCAACTATGTAGAAGGTGATGTAAGTGTAAAGGAGGAATCTATTTAGCAGAGCTACAGATTTCAGACTTCAGAGCTGGATGTGTTTCCTTAACCAATTATCCTAAAAGTTCAGGGTGGGGGGAATGGTTTTGGGATGTGGATGGAATCCAATCCATACGTTTATTGAGCATCTGCTGTGCGCTCGGGACCCAGTGGGGAATGAGGTCACCATTCTTCCTGCTTACCAATGTAATAGAAAGCTGTTCTCATATGGCAGGAACTCTTGGTCTAGCCCACCAAGTCCAATCCAGGGATCCTTCTTCAGTTACAGGCAGCTTATTCTGGTTTCAAAGGCCAGGCTAGCCTGGGTCCCCAATGTCCCTTGCTCCCTGGTCTCTTCTCAGAACCATCAACACAAAGGCACAAACCTGGAAGCCCAGAGGTCATGGAATCCAGCCTCTCTTGCCCTGAGGCTGGACTCCACTTGCTCTCTAAGAGGACATCCAGCCTCTGCCTGCATGCCTCCAAAGATGAGATGCTTTCTATTTCCACAAGGAAAAATGCCAGCATTTAAAAAATCATTTAATATATTTTAATATGTTTTACCCTGAGCCAGCAGAGACAGTATCTTCACCATCCACAGTGCCCTCAATTTGTCTCACTGAAGGGAGAAGAATTGGAGTCTTTGTTCTGGGTATGGATTGCCCACTTGGAGCCCTCAGCCTTGAGGCCCCCTCTCAGCCCTGGTGCCCATGGACACAGCATCAGGAAATTGGATTCTGGTTTGAGGCAAGACTGGCATGACTTTCTCAAGCCAATGCCCCAGCTTGACGGGGGGAAGGGGAGAGGGTGATTTATAGAGTCAGTGGCTGCCCCTTTGGCAGGAAAAGGCTCACGACCGACTATGTTCTGAAAAAGGAAGAGGAGGGGGTCTGTCTGTAATCATTCAGCCCCGAAATGATGCTCATGATGTTGGCTTTCCAGGCCATTAATTCAAGGACTCCATGCCCCACCCCCATGGTGCTGCCTGCTCTGGGAGATAAGCCCGGTTCTATTTAACCCCATTTATTCCCCACCAAAGTGTCCTCCATCTGTGCTAGCCAGGTGTTTAACCCTTTGGGTACCAAAAGCATCAAAAATAGAAAAAAAAAATCTCATGATGGGGGAGGGACCCCCGCCCCGGGCTCCAGGTGGTGGGATTGATTCAGAATACAGTTCATAGAACTTGGCAGGGGTCCTGGGAGTCCCTCCCTGCTCCCTCTCGGGCAGCCTAGGTCCCCCAAGAGGGTGGGACCTTACGTGGCCCTGGAGGGGAGCCCCCACCCCCATTCCCAGTACAGACAACAGGGACTGTTTCTGCTCCCTCACCCTGCCCCCATTGTCTTAATCACAAAACTAGGTTCTGACATTGGCCAAGAGGAAGCCTGTGGCATCTCTGTCTTTTGTGCCCCACTGGCTGCTGCCACTGCCTGGCATGTCCTGCTCTGTCTCCCTGCTGCCTCTTCTAGCATTTTCCTCTTTATGTCTCCTTTGCAGCGTTCCTCTCTTTGTTCTCTCTTTTCCCCTTCAGTAATCACATGCGGGTATTCTTGCTTCTGTGGGTGCCTGACGACTCACTGGTCGCTGTGAATCTGTGTGTGTGTGTGTTCCTGTGTCTGGGTGTCTGTCAGCGTGTGGATGTGCTGGCCTGTGTCTGACCTGTGTGTGTTGCTCCGTCAATCGGTGTGACTCTACTGATGTACTTGAGTCTGTGTGTTGGTCCTCATTTCTTAGTGCATCTGTCAACTGGCCTGTCACGCTCTGTGTGCGAGCAGATGTGTGTACGTGCATGCTGTGTTTCAACTTGGGGGGCCAAGCGGCGGCAAACTCCTCTCTTGAGGGTGCCCTTAGAGGAGCTAGTGGAAGAATCTGGAGACCGACAGCTTCACTAGAGCACAGACTGGCTCGTGACCAGCTAAGTAGGTCGTCCTGGCGGTCTCCTGAGGCTGCCTTCCAGGCCCCTTGCCCTTTGCCCTCCTCTTGTCCTTCATCCCTTTCCCTGAAGGTCAGCCCAGGACTGGAAGGGGTGAGGACAGGGAGGCAAGGCAAAGCCAGAAGGAGTGCATTCAGCTCACTTCGACTCAGCCCCAGTTGCAAGAGTTTTTCTTGTTGTAAACTCACTTTCCTCCCAAACAATGAAAAATGGCCACTGGGTTATAGTAATAACAACAACAACAATAAAAATAATCATTACCATGTATTGTGCCTTTAGCACAGGCTAATAATTTTACATACACAATCTTGTTGAATCCCCCTCAAGAACTCTAGGAGTCTGTTGCTATTTTCATATTTTAGTGATGAGAAAATGGAAGCTAGGAGACGTTAAGTGAGTCATCCGATGTCACACGGCCAGCACATGATGGAGCAGGATTTTGCCATAAGGGATGGGCTGTTCAGGAGCTTGCCACACCAGCCTTCAGCCTGCATTTACTGCCAACAGCAGGAGCGGAGGGAAACAGAGGCATTCTTCCCCCAATGGCTGGCATTTGATTGCAGCCGGAAGGACTGGAGTCTAATTTTGAATTGTGTCTCTCTGGACAGTGGGGTGGCCAAATGCCAAACAAACAGGGAGAGGGCATGGAAGGACAAGATGAGATCGTGGAGGGGAAGCACAGTGGAGGAGCGTCAGAGCTATATCTTAGCCCAGCTTTACCCTAGACTCTGTGTGACCTTGATTGGGACACCTTCCTGTTGAGCGTGGGTTGGCTTTTCTGTACAATGAGAAAGAAAGTGAGGCTTTGTTTCTGATGTCTCAGGGATGGTTTAAAACACTGCAGAGAGGCTGATTGGCCTGAGTTCTCACTGAGGTTCTCCCCACCCAGACCCAAGAACNATTGGGACACCTTCCTGTTGAGCGTGGGTTGGCTTTTCTGTACAATGAGAAAGAAAGTGAGGCTTTGTTTCTGATGTCTCAGGGATGGTTTAAAACACTGCAGAGAGGCTGATTGGCCTGAGTTCTCAGTGAGGTTCTCCCCACCCAGACCCAAGAACTAGGGTTAGGAGTAGTGACAGGGCCATGCCTGTATCATCTTCAGCTGGAAGAGAATCACACACACACACACACACACAGTAGGGCTTCAAGAAGGTTAGCTGAATAATAAAATAAATGAGTGAATGAATGAGTCCCACTTCTCACTACTAAGAGAACTTCACCTTGGGTCCTACAACAGTGAACATCACCAGATAAAAGGAAAGCGAGAATAAGCACTCTGGACCTTCATAAAATCCACACACGAATTGGCAATGCCCAACTAATGCATGGGACATGCAACAGAGGATGGGACAGTTGGTTGGCATCACCAACTCAATGGACATGAGTTTGAGCAAGCTCTGGGAGTCAGTGATGGACAGGGAAGCCTGGTGTACTTCAATCCATGGACATAACTGAGCAACTGAACAGAACTGAACTGATGCATAGATGTTACTGATTCACTTGTCAAAGAAGGCATTAATGACCATCTTCAGGTGTGAGCATGTATGGGGTGGAAGAGGGCACTAGGGGACTCGAGTCCCTGCTCGGATCATCTGTGCAACTAAAGAATTTCACCAAGAACAGAAAAGAGAGCGATGAGGATTAGGTGATATAGATTTTTGTCTCTAAGAATCTGTAGGTAAAACATTCTCTCTCTCTAGCATCTGGGGTTGGAAGTGGGGAGGGTCTCTGTGAATTCCTGGGATGGGAGATCAGAATTTTTTTTTTTTCTTCAAAGCCTCCTTGGAGGAGTGAATTTTTGTTTAGGGGGTAGGACATCTGTCCTGTCTTTGTTCTGAGTTCCATCATTGTTTGGAGGATTTGGGTTTGGGAGAGGGCTCTGTGGAAAGGTTTTCTTGTCACAGTGGCTGGGAGGATGCTTCAGGTTAGGACAGACAGACAATCTCTGTCTTGGCTTCTGCCAGGCAGGATCTTGGGGAAGGGGGTATTTAAGAGGGTCCCTGGGAGGGATCACAGCATTTCTGCCCAGTGTGGTGGAGGTTCCCTCTCTGGAGAGGAGCGTCTCAGAGGCTGTGAGGCGCTGGGGGTGGGGGCGAGGAGAGGGAGGCGCATAGAGGGAAGCCTGTCTTGCCCTGGTAGCCCCAACTGGTCAAAGCCCTCAGGCCGCCCTACTTGTGCGCTGACGTGAGCTAATCTAGAAATACAGCAGGAGAGACGGAGACGGGGTTCTCAGAGAGCTTGGGTTTTGGGAAGGGGTTCACTAGGAGCGCCTTTCTTTTCGTTGCCTTCGGATTCTCCCCATCCTACCCCCAGTCACAGCCACTAGCTCTCCTCCACCTCGGCTGGCAGGGCCCGGTCACTGACGCCTCTGTAAACCGCTTGAGTCCGAGGGCAGGAGCCCAGCTGGGAGCACATGGAGCCGCGGACCCGCACGGAGACACGACTACAAAAGGACTCGTACAGGCAAAAACGCAAGCAACTCGCTCGGGAATGCACGTACACGTACAATCCAGCACACGAGCTCTGTGCACACAGGGGCTGAGATGAGGCGCAAAACTACACACTCACAGAATAAACACGGTTACCAAATCTCACCCTCGGAGTCCACTCAGATCCGGCCCGGAGCAATAGCTGATACCGTGTCGGTCTTTGTCTTTGAGTCTCTCTCCTGCTCTCGAGCGCACACACTTGCCACCCACTCAACAGCAACAGTCTAGGTTTGCACCGCCCGCGGCGGCCGCGGGGCCAGCAGGGTCGGAACGCACCGCGCGCCTCTGCGCCCTGGGCACTCAGCGAGTCCTTTTTTTCTCTGTGCCAGGCACTGACTGCGCCCTTCCGCGGCGCCAGCACTCGCAGACCCGCCTCGAGGCTGTCGACAGGTGCCTTCCGTTCTTCCTCCTTCCAGACTCCCAAACGAAGAGTAGCAAACAGCCAGCCTTTCGCCTTCATTCTGCACGTTTGGAGAACGGCTGGTGGCGAACAACCCGCCGAATCACTTCCATCTCGGCATCCCTGGACGGAAGGAGACAGCCCCAGGGACCGAGGCCGGAGCTGAACCTTCTTGAGAGTGGGCCCCCCACTTCTGCCGCACCCTTCTGCCTTCAAGGGGGGCCTTGCAACCAGGTCCAAGTGCCAGTGATGGGTGCCGGGGAGATAAGAGCGATGCCCTGACGGCCCGCGCTGCCGGAGACAGGTAACTGTCCTGCTCCCTTCCCGGGCATCTGGACCAGTCCTTGGCGAGAGGATCTGGGGCTGAAAGGCTCCCGGACTCTGGAGGGGGTAGCCAGGGACAAGGGACCGAGAGCATCTGCCCGCTCGGGCCCCCTCCCTCCCTGCGGCTGCGAGATGGGAAGGGCTAGGATCGGAGTNTGGAGCCCCCCAAAATAAAGTCTGTTTCCCCATCTATTTCCCATGAACTGATGGGACTGGATGCCATGATCTTTGTTTTCTGAATGTTGAGCTTTAGGCACTTAGTTCTTTTAAAAATGTATCTTGGAGATTTTCCCACATTAGTATACACAGGTGTAGTCCTTGAATTTACATTCACTTATATCCTCTGTGTTCTGCTCCACTCTGCTTTCTCTATTTAATGATGGATTCCTTCAGATGTGAGATCATGACTTATGTTGGAACACAACACCTTTCATCTGATTTTGCTGCTAGACTGGCTCCCTCCACTGGCCTAAAAGTGTTCCTAGACGTTCCTGAGAACGTTTGGAGGTCTCATCTCTCCATAAGGATTTTATTAGAGAACCACCTTTTGGACCCCTAGGAGATCCAACCAGTCAATCCTAAAGCAGATCAGTCCTGAGTGTTCACTGGAAGGAATGATGCTGAAGTTGAAACTCCAATATTTTGGCCATCTGATGTGAAGAGTCGACTCATTGGAAAAGACCCTGATGCTGGGAAAGATTGAAGGTGGAGGAGAAGGGGGCGACAGAGGATGAGATGGTTGGATAGCATCACCGACACGATGGACACGAGTTTGAGTAAGCTCCGGGAGTTGGTGATGGACAGGGAAGCCTGCAAAGAAGAGTCGGACACAACTGAGCAACCGAACTGAACCTTTTATAATTAACTTGCTTTTCTCTCTCAAAATTAAGTGCTTCAGAGCTGGGAGGGTACAGTCAAAGCAGGCGCTCTAATTCTTGCTACCTTGCCTGGTGGAAATGGAGAAATGGGGCAGGGGAGAGTGAGCCCAGTCCTTTTACAGCTAAAACTGAGGAGGGGGCAGATGACATCACCTCCATTTCTCCCTGCCCTTCCCCCGCTTTGGCCAAAAGACCAAAAGTGAGTCACAAGATCACAACAAGCTAGAGAACCATACCACAAAATAGAAAAAGAGAATATAGATATATTGACATTTAGCAGTCTTTTTTGCAGTGTTTGAGGTTTGTGAGAAGGTAAAAGTCCCATAGACTTGTNGAGTCACAAGATCACAACAAGCTAGAGAACCATACCACAAAATAGAAAAAGAGAATATAGATATATTAACATTTAGCAGTCTTTTTTGCAGTGTTTGAGGTTTGTGAGAAGGTAAAAGTCCCATAGACTTGTGGGAGTTAATAAATCTATTGTAAAACTATGTGCTAAATCACTTCAGTGTTGTCAGACTCTTTGCGACCCAATGGACTGTAGCCCGCCAGGCTCCTCTGTCCATGGGATTTTTCAGGCAAAAATACTGGAGTGGGTTGCCATGTCCTCCTTCACCGAGCTCTCTCCAAATCAGGGATCCAAACCCTCTTAGGCCTCCTGCACTGGCAGGTGGGTCTTTACCACTAGCGCCACCTGGGAAATTTATACTGTATTATAAAATATGGAGAAGGCATATGTGCAAAGAAAAGAAGAGACAGAGTCTCTCACTTGTGTATGGCACTCATGGACTGTGGCCCGCCAGGCTGCTCTGTCCGTGGGATTCTCCAGGCAAGAATACTGGAGTGGGATGCCAGTTCCATCCCCAGGGGATCTTCCCGACCCAGGGATCAAACCTTGGTCTGCATTGCAGGCAGGTTCTTTACCGTCTGAGCCACCATGTTCCCTTCTAACATACCTGCAGAGAAGTGCACAAATCATAAGTGAACGACTTGATGAATTTTCACAAAGTGAACACGCCTGAGTAGCGAACTCCTTGGTCAAGAAATCGAGCAGTCAGCTAACCCCGAGTTTGTTTCCTTGACTAAAGGAAAAGTTATCACGTGGACGTAGGGAGGAGTCAACGTCGAAGGAAGGCGGCAGAAGGCAAATGGGGCGTGGCTAGGCGGAAAGGCGGGGCCTCGTGGAGCTCAGCTCAGTTCGGGAGGCAAGGAACGGGCGGGGACCGATGGCTTTACGCATTCGGGGCTGGGTTTGCTGGCCCGAGTCCCGGCAGGCGCGAAGGGTAGAAACAAGTCGAAAGCTGGGAGCAAGGTTAAACCACAACCAGGGTGGGCGTGGCCTAGCGGTCCCCGAAGGCAGCCTGGGCTACCGAGGGCGAGTTTGGTGAGAACTAGGTTGCCTGGAAAATCCCATGGGCGGAGGAGCCTGGTAGGCTGCAGTCCATGGCGTCGCTAGGAGTCGGACACAACTGAGCAACTTCACTTTCACTTTTCACTTTCGTGCACTGGAGAGGGAAATGGCAACCCAATCCAGTGTTCTTGCCTGGAGAATCCCAGGGACGGGGGAGCTTGGTGGGCTGCCGTATCTGGGGTCACACAGAGCAAGCAGCAGCAGAAGGTTGGAATTAAAGCCCAAGAGCACGGGAGGCTTGGAGGTAGCCGCGGTTCTTTACGAAGGCGGAGTCTCGCTCCGCACTGGCGCACGCTGCGTCGGGGGCGGAGTCTCGCGCCGTGGCGGACGCCGCGGCGAGGGGCGGAGCCAACAGCGCTCTAAGATGGCGGCGGCTACCGTAGTAGGGCTGGCCACAAACGTGTTTCCGTTCCGCGATGCTCGCGCCGCGCCAGATCCGGTGCTGGAGGCCGGCCCGGTGGCACACGGGTCACTGCCGGTGCCACTGGTGCTGGACAACGGGTCGTTCCAGGCCCGCGCAGGCTGGGCGTGCCCCGGGCCGGACCCGGGCCCCGAGNTTGGAACCAGTCTGTTGTTCCATGTCCAATTCTAACTATTGCTTCTTGACCTGCATACAGATTTCTCAGTAAGCCAATGTGGGGAGCCAAAAATGTAGCTGAGGGTAGAGATTTTCAAGTGTGCATGGCCCTTCCATGGAAACGCCATAACTCCCCAGTAGAGACTGGGTTGGGGGTGGATATCCTTGGCCAGACTACTTACTGGGTGGGACTTAGTCAAGACCTGAGGATCTGCAGAACCTAGGAAAACATGGGAAAAACTGAGTCAGCTGGAGTCTTAGCCAATAACTTCTGCAGTAAAGTCAACACAGTTACCAGAAAAACCAGAAAACTCTTCCCTTCTGCCATAAAGATGAATGAGCTATCTTCTATATCTAGATACTATGTTGTTTGAGGAAGACTACTTTATAACCTTGAGTTTGGTGGAATAAGTTTAGATTTTTAAGTAAAAAGACACATTTTTTTTTCATTTTCACTAAGATCTTTATTAATGTATTCACCATCTTTTTCCACTATCTTCTGCTATTTTTCAAGCAACTTCATAATTTCATCTTCCCCAAAATTTTTATCTTCTTGTTCAAGGAATGGAAATTTTTCCACTAAGAGGGTTTTGTAAAAACAAATAAATGGACATTTGTAGGTGCAATGTCTGTTGAATATGGCAGATGAATCAGAACTTCTCAATCAAATATGACTGTTTTTGTCTGGTCATCAAAGAAATATGCAATTTGTGTTATCTTGATGGAGAATTATGCATTTTCTGTTGACTAATTCCAGATGCTTTTCATTCAAGTGGTGCATTCAGTCTGTTTAATTTGGAACAGTACTTGTTGGAATTAATAATTTGGTTTTCTGGAAGGAGATCATGATAGAGGACTCCCCTCCAATCCCATCATGCACACAACACCACCTTCTTTGGATGAAGACCGGCCTTTGGTGCAGTTGGTGGTGGTTCATTTCACTTGCCCCATGATCGCTTCTCTTCCACGTTATTGTACAGTACCCACTTTTCAATACCTGTCACAATGTGTTCTAAAAGAACATTTTCATTATGTTTAAGTAAAAAATCACATGCGAAAACACAATCAAGAAGGTGGGTTTTTTTTTTGTTTGGGTTTTTTTTTTTTTGCTTAACTTAAGNCGATGGACATGAGTTTGAGCAAGCTCTGGGAGTTGGTGATGGACAGGGAAGTCTGGCGTGCTGCAGTCCTTGGGGTTGCAAAGAGTTGGACATGACTGAGTAACTGGACTGAACTGAACTGACTTAAGTTACTATGAGCATTGGTGGCTCAGATGGTAAAGAATCTGCCTGCAGTGCAGGAGACCTGGGTTCCATCCCTGGGAAGATCCTCTGGAGAAGGGAATGGCAACCCACTCCAGTATTCTTGCCTGGAAAATCCCATGGACAGAGGAGCCTGTTGGGCTACAGTCCGTGGTGTCACAAAGAGTAGGACATGACTGACCCCTACTTTCATGTTTTCCAAAGAAACTTCCAGGGAAGAGGGGTGTTTCTCAATTGCTTCTGATCAGGTGTTTTGATTGGAGACCAAAAGCCAGTTCAGCCCTTGCAATAAAGATTTTTGTTTCTTTTTATGCTTTGAAAAGTGTATCCTCTTAGCACCTAACAGTCTGCTCTTTTCTTTCAAAGTAGGGCTGTGTGGATCATCCCATAGTTTTGACAGAAGCTGTTTGCACCCCACTGTATTCGCGACAGATGATGTCTGAGCTTCTGTTTGAGTGCTATGGGATTCCTAAGGTTGCCTACGGGATAGACAGCCTCTTCAGCTTCTACCACAATAACCCAAAGAACATGATTTCCAGCGGGCTCATCATTTCGTCTGGATATCAGTGTACACATATTTTACCCATCTTAGAAGGGAGGTGAGTTGTACTTAGCATTTGAGTGCTGTTTTGAGAAGCATTCGGGAAACTTTTATTGGGCACCTACTGTAGAGGGGGAGTGGAAAGAGCAAGTACAGGACTGTGAACTGACCTCTGGGCTTAACTCTGACCTCCCTTACTGTGTGGGTGTAGATATGTCACTTCACCATCTGTCCTTGTGACCTGGCTTGAGTTGGGGTTGATGGTCTCTGAGGTCCAAATCTGTAATTCTATAATTGTATGATTCTGAAAGTGAAACTCACTTATAGTGAAACGCACTATTCTTAGAGTGAAATAGATACCTTAACACAAGTATTTGTAGGTAGTAGGCACTCAATAAAAATGTTCTGAGTAAATTATTTAAATAAATTTAATTTAGACTGTTGTGTTCTGAAGTCACTTTTAAAATTAGGTGCTATTTTGCTTTTTTATTTAAAGCTCTTTAATGACAGTTGTTTAGACCTTTCTTTTCAAGTATGGTACATAATAGATATGTAGTAGATTATTTTTCCAAGTTGTATAAAAGTTGAGGGTAGTTTCTGTCGTGTTTAAAATGTGTTCTTATTTTATAGTTGGGCTTTTATTGTCTGATAAAAAGAGACTGGGCCAGGGGGTTTCCCTGATAGCTCAGTTGGTAAAGAATCTGCCTGCAATGCAGGAGACCCTGGTTCCTTTCCTGGGTTGGGAAGAGCTTCTGGAGAAGGGATAGGCTACCCACTCCAGTATTCTTGGGCTTCCCTTGTGGCTCAGCTGTTAAAGAATCCGCCTGCCATGTGGGAGACCTGGGTTCAATCCCTGGGTTGGGAAGATCCCCTGGGGAAGGGAAAGGCTACCTACTCCAGTATTCTGGCCTGGAGAATTCCACGGACTATATACTCCATAGGGTTGCAAAGAGTCGGACCAAACTGAGCAACTTTCACTTTCACCTCAAACAGACAAGGCCAGGAAGGGAAGGATAAATATGGAATTGGGGTTTATCAGAGACACACCAATATACATAAAACAGATAAACTATAGGGACCTATTGTGTAGAACACGAAATTATATTCAGTATCTTGTAATAGCCTACAATGGGAAAGAATCTGAAAAAGTATATATATGTGCTGTGCTTAGTCACTCCGTCATGTCTGACTCTTTGTGACCCCATGGACTGTAGCCCACCAGGCTCCTCTGTCCATGGGGGTTCGCTAGCCAAGAATACTGGAGTGGGTTGCCATGCCCTCCTCCAGGGGATCATTCCAACCCAGGGATCAAACCCAGGTCTCCCATATTTCAGGCAGATTCTTTGCATCTGAGCCACCAGGGAAGCCCAGTGGAAGCAGAATGGAAAAAAATCTGAAAAAGTATACATATATACATATGTTATATATAACTGAATCATTTTGCTGTATACCTGAAATATTGTAAATCAGTTGTGCTTCAATTAAAAATTAGAGAGAGAGAGACTAGGCCAGCATCATGCTCTCCTGAGAAGGTTTCTCTTTGTATAGAGTGAGTGTGTAACTAAGGAGAGGAGTTGAAAGCCTGGGTTTGCAGCCCTGCTAAGGATGAGGTACTTAACTTCTTCACTTGGTTTCCTAACATGTAAACTGGGGAAAAACTGATTTCTCGGGGTTACCATGAGAATGAAATGAGATAATGTAGGAGATGGCACTTTGTAAAAATCTGAATATTTAAGTGAAAATAATGGTTGATGAATCTATTGAGCCCTGTTGTGGGAATTTCTCTTGAAGTTTGTACGAACATTTATGAAGAAAAAACTAATTGTTATGCAGTCCAAAACACTCCTGCTGTACAGAATTTTCTGTCTATGTAACCAGAATATGCAGAAATTAAAAATAATACTGTTATGTTATATTGAGAGAAAATGATTTGACCTGGAAGCTAGGAGCAGATTGGAGGATGTCCTGTTCTGTGCTGGCACCTGCTGGTGAGGTGTGATATAGCAGCATCATTTCAGTGCACAGCAAGTTCCTAGAGCCCAGCTCCTCTCCATTTCTCACACTGAGAATTTATAAAGTTACTCTGGTTCTCCTCCCCTTCACTTCATGTGAGAGGAACCTGGTACTCTTAGGAGATTACAGTAAGCCAGTGTATATATGGTTACTTAATGTGTTTGTATAAGTAGAAGTGGAGTGTCTAGGGGAGGGGTACACTGGAGCTACCCGGGAAGCTTCTCAAAATGCATATCCCCCAGTACCTCACTGGCTAAGTGGTTAAGACTCTGAGCTTCCACTGCAGAGGGTTTAGGTTTGATACCTGGTTGAGGAACTAAGATCCCACATGCTGTGTGGCATTGCCAAAAAAGAAAAAGTGCATATCCCTAGGCCCTCCCCGAAGCAGACAGGTCCTGGGCATTGTCACCTTAAATGTTGTCCACAGTTAATTCCAGGATGCGTGGCCTTGGAACCACAGTTTGAGAAATACATGACAAGTCACATGAGAGTCTGACTTCAGAGAGCGTGTTCTTTGCTTTGAACCTGGTTTCCTTCTGAGACTTACCAGAAGTTAAATGTCCATGAGTCTGTCAGGATGTGGTCTAGGAATGCCTGCATTGGGTCAGAGGTTGCACTAAGGCAACGTAAAGTCCCTTCCAACTGTTTTGTTTTCCCCTACTAGTCAGTTTTCTTCCTCATTCAGTTCAGTCGCTCAGTCATGTCCGACTCTTCGCGACTCCGTGAATCATAGCACGCCAGGCCTCCCTGTTCATCACCAACTCCTGGAGTTCACTCAAACTCATGTCCATTGAGTTGGTGATGCCATCCAGCCATCTCATCCTCTGTCGTGTCTTCTTCTCCTACCCCCAGTCCCTCCCAGCATCAGGGTCTTTTCCAATGAGTCAACTCTTCGCATCAGGTGGCCAAAGTATTGGAGTTTCAGCTTTAGCATCATTCCTTCCAAAGAACACCCAGGACTGATCTCCTTTAGAGTAGACTGGTTGGATCTCCTTGCAGTCCAAGGGACTCTCAAGAGTCTTCTCCAACACCACAGTTCAAAAGCCTCAATTCTTCTGCGCTCAGCTTTCTTCACAGTCCAACTCTCACATCCATACATGACCACTGGAAAAGCAGTCATTAGTCTACATTAAATTATCAATCCCCCTTGTGCACCTGCTCCATATTTTTTTCCTCCACGTTGCCAAAGTTTCAGTGCTATTTCCACTTCTCGGTTGTAGGTTAGATGCTAGAAACTGCAAGCGCATCAACCTGGGAGGAAGCCAGGCAGCTGGCTACCTCCAGCGTCTCCTGCAGCTGAAGTATCCTGGGCACCTGGCCGCCATCACTCTCAGCCGCATGGAGGAGATCCTACACGAGCACAGCTACATTGCTGAGGATTACGTGGAAGGTACAAAGAGGATGTCAGCCTGCAGCTTCCAAGTGTTGTCTGCCTTTGGGGGTGTTCCTTAAATTGTTCCCAGGGTGACTCTCTTGCTCACTCTTGACAGGCTTTTTTTGGCCACGATGTGTGGTGTGCAGGATCTTCCCCAGCCGGGGAGGGAACCCATGCTCCCCGCAGTCCTAACCACAGGACCTCCCAGGGAATTCCCTCTTTGCCCACTTTTTTACACTTAATACATTTTTTTAGCATCCTCTTCCATTTTTTGATATTTACTTTCCTCAAAAACTTTTCAGTTAAGTGAAGAAGTCTCATGTTGGTTCTTTTTCACAATTCTTTTGGTTATTCTAGTTCCTTCGCCTGTCCATTTAAATGATAGGGTCAGTTTGTCCATATCTACCAAAAGTTCTGTTGGGATGTGATTGAAAGAACATTAAATGTGTAGATCAGTTTGTATATAAAACAACAACGTTCTAAATATAAATCCAAATATAATGCTAAATCCAGATTGGGGAGAAGTGACTTTTTTTACTATGTTGAGGCTTCTAATCCATGAACATAATGTGTCTTTCCATTTATGTAGGTCTTTGTTCATTTCCTTCATCAGCATTTTATAGTTCTCAGCAAATAGATCCTGTACATGTTTTATTAGATTTGTGCCTAAATTATTTCTTTCCTTATTTTAAATTTCAGTTTCTAACTGCTCATTGCGATTGTATAGAAATGCAGTGAATTTTTATGAAATACAGTGAGTTTTTACTCTATCAAATCAAAGAATTTCCTCTTTGTTCCAAGTTTTGCTGATCATTTTTATCATGAATGGATTTTTGAATTTTGTGAAATGCTTTTTCTGCATCTCATACGATCCTATGGTGTTTGTGCTTTGGACTGTTCTTTTAAGAGAGTATAAGGATTGCTTTTCAGATATTGAACTAGCCTTGAACCCTGCTTGTTTCTATGTGCTATTTTTTATGTATTGCTGGATTTAACTTAGTAAATTTTATGAGGTATTTGTGTCAGTATTCATAACGTATATTGATCTGCAGTTTTCTTCTACTGTCTTTGTCTTGTTTTGGGATCATGGTCTTTATAAATGAGCTGAATAGTGTTTTCTTTTACTTTATGGAAAAGATTGAGTAAATAGTTGATTTTTTTTTTTTTTAATGTTTGTTAGAATTCTGCAGCAGAACTCTTGGAGCTTGGGGGATTTATTTTTCTGAAGGAATTCAGTTTCTTTAATAGGTATAGGTATAAGTTTCATCAATTTCTCTGATGTCTTCTTTTTATTATTTATTCCTTTCTACTTGCTTTAGGTTTACTTTGCCCTTTTTTCCTAGTTTCTTGAGGTAGAAGCTTAGATTTTTATCATAACTTCTTTCTAATGTAGGCATTTAAAGCTTGAATTTCCCTCTCAGCAGTCCTTTATCTACATTCCATAGATTTTGATATGGTGTATTTTCATTTTTATTGAGTTCAGATATTTTTAAGTTTCCCTCAAGCCTTTTTTATTCGCAACCATTGATTATTTAGAATATAGCCAAGTGCTGGAGACTTTCCAGTTATTTTTCTGTTATTATATCTACTTTAATTCTATCATAGTCAAAGAACTTCTTTTCCCTGGTATCAGTTAAATTTGTGAAGGTTTAGTTTAGGACCCAGGCATGGTTTGTTTTGGCAAATGTTCGGTGTACAATTGCAAAGAATGTATGTCCTGCGGTTGTTGGATGAAGTAGTCTGTGATGTCATTCGGGTTCCGCTGGTTGTTGGTTTTGTTCAGTTCTTGTCAACCCAGCTTCATTGTCCATCAAGCTGTGCTGATTATTTATTACCGATTATTAAGAGGGTTGAAATCTCCAGGGAGAATTGTGAATTTTCCTATTTCTCCTTTCAGTTCTGCCAGTTTTTGCTTTCAAGTATCTGAAGCTCTTTTGTTAGGTGTACATTTAGGATTCTTACGTCTTCTTGGCAAAGTGGTCTTTTACCATTATGTAATGTTCCTTTTTATCCCTTGCAGTTTTCTTTGCTTTGAAGTCTACTTGGACATTAGTATAGGCACTTGAGCTTCCTTTTGATTGGTGCTGGTGTGGTGGTTTTTTTTTCTGGCCTTTTAATCTACGTAAAACATTATATTCAAAGCAAGTTTCCTAACAGGTCCGTTCCTTAAAAATCCCTTCTTTCAGTCTCTATCTTTTAACTGATAAGGCCATTTACAGTGAATTTAGTCGCCTTGTGTCTGGGTTTAGGTCCACCAGTTTTTTTGGCATTCCATTGTAATTTATCTGTTGTGTTTTTCACTGTCTCTCTCTTGTGTAGGTTTTTTGTTTTAGTGGTTGCTCAAGAGATGACAGTTAACAGGCTTTTCACAGTGTTAGGGTCTCTTTTTTGCCACTTCAAGTGGAACCTGGAGATGTTAGCACTCTAGAGGCCCCTGTGTCCTTCCTCCTTTGTGTCGGACTTGTTTTTTATGTCACATCTACATACGTGGGAAGCCCATCAGACATTGTCACAGTTTTTACTTTCAGTTGTCAAACATATTTTAAAGAATCCCGGAGGAGGTTAATCGAGTCCATTCATCATTTCACTTGTGTCTCCTTCATTTCTGGTACTGCAGGTGATATCCTTTCCGTCTGAAAAGCTTTATTTACCAGTTTTCTCAGAGCAGGTGTGTCGGCATCGTGTCCAGGTCTTACTGCTGCATTTCGTCGATCTGGTGGGTTCAGGAATGGGGGAAGCATGCTTCCTCCATCTTCCCCTGCACCTGGGACCCTGGTCCCACGTTTCTAATCTCAGGGCTAATGGTGTTCCCCCTAACTTCTGAAACGCTTCCTTTGCAGAGCTGCAGAAATGGCGATGCCCCGATTACTATGAGAACAACGTCCACAAGATGCAGCTCCCATTTTCCAGCAAGCTTCTGGGCAGCACCCTGACCTCCGAGGAGAAGCAGGAACGGCGGCAGCAGCAGCTGCGGCGGCTGCAGGAGCTCAACGCCCGGCGGCGGGAGGAGAAGCTGCAGCTGGATCAGGAGCGGCTGGACCGACTGCTCTATGTGCAGGTGATGCAGACCCCTGGTGGGTCCCCGCCTGGTTCTTCCTTAGATTCTGCCCCAGCTGTGAAACGCATCAGCCGTCTCAGTCCCCCCGACCCTGAGGTCAAGGAGGAGTCTAGCGGGATCATCTGTGTAGAGATGACTTGTGTGGAGGAAATTGTAGCAGCAGGAATTGCTGAAAGAGCTGTGGACTTGGCCTTGTTGATGTATTTTATCCTTATAGTCCCCTTTGTTTGATTTTAACTTCTTGGCTTAAGTGTGGCACACATGATGCAGAGTGCACAGATCTTAAGGGTCCAGCTCAGTGAGTTTTCACCACTGAAATGCACCACACAGCCACATCCAGGTCAAGAAGCAGAGCACTGCCAGCCGCCCAGGGGCCTCCCTCCATCTCCTGTTAGCCACTCTCCCGCCTTTGGCCCGCCCAGAAGCTCACAGTTCTGACATCTGTGTGCATAGATGAGTGTTGCCTGCTTAGGTGGTTTGCTGAGATGGTGATGTGCGGGAGCCCAGAGGTGGCTGGGGCAGGCTGTGTGGAGGGGCAGGTGTGGGGAGTCCTCTCTCACCATTCTTCCTGTCCATCCAGCTTCTGAGCTCCTTCTCTCCCTCCTGGGCATGATCGCCTGGATGCGCATCTCTGAGGGCGGGTTATGACTGCTCTGCTTGCAGGAGCTCCTGGAGGACGGCCAGATGGATCAGTTTCACAAGGCCCTGATAGAGCTGAACATGGACTCCCCAGAGGAACTGCAGTCCTACATCCAGAAGCTCAGTGCCGCAGTGGAGCAGGCGAAGCAGAAGATCCTTCAAGCAGAAGTCAGTCTCGAGGTGGACGTGGTGGACAGCAAGCCAGAGGTACTGGGGCCTCAGAAGGGAGGTCTCGAGGGGTTGTGTAGATAGGATAGCCCTTTCTGAGAACAGAGGAGTGTCCAGGAAAGGCTGATGACAGAGAGGTTGTGACCAGACTTGAGCAGCAAACAGAACAGAGTGGTGTTTGATATCTCTGGGGGCACGGATGGAGGCAGGGATGGCACTGACCTTGTCCCAACTGGAGTGCTAACCCGACGGGTTTTATCTGGTAGCGCCCTGGCCCCCTGGGAGGGGGAAGTGTGCAAGTAGAAAAGGAAGAACATAATACAGGCTGATTGTGTGGCCCATCTTGAGCATGAAGCTGCCCCACTGATGGTTCCTGGATCATCATAAATGCCTCAACTTTCTTCTGATCTCTTATTAATATATTGTGATCATTTTTTTATTCACTACCTTTCCATCTCAGTGTTCCCTAAGGACAGGGATCACACTTCACACATAATCTGGGAGTTTTTTTATAGGCACTAATAGACATGCTCAATAGGAAATATACAATTGAGACCCAGAAGGGCACATCAGATGGTAAACGGCTTGTGATTATGAATGACATTGTTTTTTGCTTCTTGTGTTTTTCGGTTTCCTATTATGCACATGTTAACTTTTAAGAAATAAGTGTTATTTAAAAAACCTTGAAAAGATATTTGCAGGTTGATTTAAAACCAGCCTTTGATTTAAAACTAACTCTTGGATCTCCTCAGTCTCTCCTTTTTGTTCCCCTGCCTGTGGACTGTGAATAAGTATTCATGTGGCTGAAAGGGTGGGTGGGCGTGTGGGGCTGAGCTAGGGCCCTGGGTAAATCAAACCCTAGCACTGGCCTCATGGAGAAGGGGCTGCCTGCAGGTCACACACCTCGGTCCCAGGTCTCTGGTTGGCTCTGCTTCTCTGGATCTGGAGAAAAGTGATCATAGGTGGATGCATTTTTGGTGATCTGTCATCTCTAGAGTTCTAAAGTAAAGGTACTTGTTCATTGCCTTGTGACACTTCCAGAGCAGGGTTAGCCAGTCCAGCTATTGACCTTTGTTTTTAAGTCACCTTTAAATTCTAAAGCCATTACTTTTTGAAAGAAACGGTCCGGTGGAAGATTGCGGTTTGCCGCTGGGTGTATGTAGCGTGCTGCTTGTCGGGGGCCTCAGAGCTGTCCTTGGCTCAGCAGGCAGCCTGCTTTTGCAAGGACTGTCTCTGGACCGCTGGAGGCCGGCTCTCATGGTTTCCGCTCTCAGCCTCCCCTTCCCCACCTCTCCAACAGGCTGTAGATCACATGAGGACAGTGACTGGCCGTGAGCATGCACGCTTGCAGAGCAGGTCCTGAGTCAGACTTCCTAGACACAGCAGGCTGGATCCCTGAGGTCCGGGGTTGAAGAGGCCTTGAACTTTGTCTTACGCAGCATCC
>SJYV01030750.1:3534-49021 GCA_006410875.1 Neotragus pygmaeus
TTGAGTTTTAAGCCAGCTTTTTCACTCTCCTCTTTCACCATCATCAAGAGAGTCTTTAGTTCCTCTTCACTTTCTGCCATAAGGGTAGTATCATCTGCATATCTGAGCCTGTTGATATTTCTCCCAGCAATCTTTATTCTAGCTTGTGATTCATCTAGCCTGATAATTCACATGATGTACTCTGCATATAAGTTATATAAGCAGGTGACAACATACAGCCTTGATGTACTCCTTTCCATATTTGGAATCAGTCTGTTGTTCCATGTCCAGTTCTAACTGTTGCTTCTTGACCTGCATACAGGTTTCTCAGGAGACAGGTAAGGTGGTTTGATATTCCCATCTCTAAGAATTTTCCACAGTTTGTTGTGATCCACACAATCAAAGGTTTTAGTGGTGTTGAAGAAGACTCTTGAGAGTCCCTTGGACTGCAAGGAGATCCAACCAGTCTATCCTAAAGGAAATCAGTCCTGAATATTCATTGGAAGGAGTGATGCTAAAGCTGAAACTCCAATACTTTGGCCACCTGATGTGAAGAACCGACTCATTAGAAAAGATCCTGATGCTGAGAAGGATTGAAGGCAGGAGGAGAACAGGCTGACAGAGGATGAGATGGACGTGAGTTAGAGTAGGCTCCAGGAATTGGTGATGGCCAGGGAAACCTAGTGTGCTGCAGTCTATGGGGTTGCAAAGAGTCAGACACGACTGAGCAACTGAACTAATAGTCAGTGAAGCAGAAGTATTTGTTTTTTCCGGAATTCTCTTACTTTTTCTATGATCTAATGGATGTTGGCAATTTAATCTCTGGTTCCTCTGCCTTGTCTAAATTCAGCTTGTACATCTGGAATTTCTTGGTTCACATACTGCTGAAGCCTAGCTTGTTGGATTTTGAGGATTAGCTTGCTAGCATGTGAAATAAGCACACTTGTGTGGTAGTTTGAAGATACTTTGGCATTGCCTTTCTTTGGGACTGGAATGAAAACTGACATTTTCCAGTCCTGTGGCCACTGTTGAGTTTTCCAAATTTGCTATCATAGTAAGTGCAGCATTTTAACAGCATCATCTTTTAGGATTTTTAAAGTACTAATTTTCCCAAAAGATTTTAGAGACCCTACTATCAACATTCTCATTTATATTCACACTGTTCAATATGCTACTATGTAGTTTAGACTAATTTCTTTCTTATCCATTAGCTTTCCCCCCAATTCCAGATTCCTGTTAAATGGCTACCTATATCCCTAGATTTTAAGTGTTGTGTTTGTTTTATTTATTTATTTTTCACTCTGCTATGTCTCTGAAGAACACACTCAAGCTTTGCTGTTTCCCTTCTATTAAGGAGACCTTGTAGCTCAGTCAGTAAAGAATCTGCCTGCAGTGCAGGAGACCCAGGTTCGATCCCTGGGTTGGGAAGATCCCCTGGAGAAGGAAATGGCAACCCACTCCAGTATCCTTGCCTGGAAAATCTCATGGACAGAGGAACCTGGTGGATTGCAGTCCATGCGGTCGCAAAGAGTCGGGCACGACTGAGCGACTAACACACACACACACAAGGAGAATGCTATTAAGGTATTTCCTATGCAAAGGCACTTCTCTCTGGGAATCTGGAGCCAGCTATTAAAATATACCTTTATTTTTCAATGCACAACAAATACCTCCTTGTTTGGCCAAAANCACGACTGAGCGACTAACACACACACACACAAGGAGAATGCTATTAAGGTATTTCCTATGCAAAGGCACTTCTCTCTGGGAATCTGGAGCCAGCTATTAAAATATACCTTTATTTTTCAATGCACAACAAATACCTCCTTGTTTGGCCAAAATAAAATGATACTTCCCTCTTTTACCATTTGCTTATGTGTAATGAGGGAGTTTAATTGTGTGGGATGGACCAGGATTTCAACTTTATGAGCTTATTTTTTTCTCTAGATTTGACACTTGTTAATATGAATAAATGGAAAAGATGATGACATTAGGTATCTTTAGGAAAGACCACAAGTCATTTTGTACTAAAGAGTTTAAATTCCTGTGGTAAAGTAAAAATCACAGACAGTATTGAGGGTCAGAAGACCTACGTTCTGTTTCTGGGCATTCCATTCTATTTGTGATTTGGGGAAAGCCATTTTGTCTTCCCAATGTTTTTTGTAAAATGAAGAAATTTGACTAGCTATTTCTTTCTAAAGTGATAATTTTGGTCTATTTAAAAGATCCTACTTTAAAATACATTGATTTTTGCTTCCAAGCTTCTGACCTTTCTGGTTTACCTAAGATAGTATACCTCTCTACATATTCAAAAGCTTCTTGGCTATTTTTAAAATAACATTTCATTTTTCAAATTATAGAACAGCTAGGCTATGTGGGAGGAAAATCTTTCTAACTATAGAAAATAAATATCTGTCACATAGAACCTAATTGTGGAAAAGACAAACTTTTCTTAGTTTATTCATTTCACATAATTTGGAAAGAACTGGAAAAATACCAAACAAAAAAAATTGTGGAGTAAAAATTATAGGTAACTCACAACAGAGAGATAACAATGAAATATTGTTATATGGTTTTATACTTTTTTTCTGTTTTGAAATTTTTGTGGAGCATTGTTAACACAGTCTTTTATTTGTTTACAATTAAGGAAAATGTGAAGTTTAATACTTAAAGAAATTTAATGGCCTATCATTAAGAAAACTAAGATCATGATCACATCACTTCATGCCAAATAGAAGGGGATAAGTTAGAAGCCAGTGAATATCACAGTAATCCAAATCTATTATGCCCCTACCACCAATGTCAAAGAAGCTGAAGCTGATCAGTTCTATGAAAACCTAGAAGATCTCCTAGAATTAACACCTAAAAAGGATGTTCTATTCATCATCAGGGATTGGAATGCAAAAGTGGAAGTCAAGATATACCTGAAGTAACAGTTAAGTTTGGCCTTGGAGAACATAATGAAGCAGGGCAGGTTAACTGAGTTCTACCAAGAGAATGCACTAGTCATAGCAAATACCCTTTTCAACAACACAGGAGTTGACTTTACACACGGACATCACCAATTTCGGTCAATACTGAAATCAAATTGATTACATTCTTTGTAGCCAAAGATGGAGAAGCTGTTAACAGTCAGCAAAAACAAGACCTGGAGTTGGCTGTGGCTCAGATCATCAGGTTCTCATAGCAAAATTCAGGCTTAAACTAAAAAAACAAAACAAACAACAACAACAAAAAAAACCACGGGAATAAAAATAGGCCAGCAAGGTATGACTTAAATCAAATCACATATGAATTTGCAATAGAGGTAGCGAATAGATTCAAGGGACTAGATCTAGTTAACAGTGTGCCTGAAGAACTAGGGACAGAGATCCGCAATATTGCACAGAAAGCGGCAAAAAAAACCCATATCAAAGAAAAAGGAAAGCAAGAAGGCAAAGTGGTCATCTGAAGAGGCTTTACAGACAGCAGAAGAATGAAGAGAAGTGAAAAGCAAGGGAGAGAGGGAAAGGTCCATCCAAATAAACAGAATTCCAACAAATAGCTAGAAGTATCTAGAAGAGACAAGAAGGTCTTCTTCAATGAACAATGCTTAATAATAAAAGAAAATGACAAAAGAGGAAAGACTAGAGATCTCTTCAGGAAAATTGGAATTATCAAGGGAGCTTTCAGCCCAAAGATGGGCACGATAAAGGATAAAAGTGTTAGAAACCTAGTAGATGCTAAAGAGATCAAGAAGAGATGGAAAGATTACATGGAAGAAGTGTATTGAAAAGATCTTAATGAACGGGATTACAATGATGGTGTGGTCAATCTCCCAAAGCCAGACATTCTAGAGGGTGAAGTCAAGTGGGCCTTAAGAAGCACTGCTGTTAATAAAGCTAGTGGATGTGATGAAATTCTAGCGGAATGATTCAGATCCCTAAGGGATAATGCCAATGATGTTTTGCATTCATTATGTCAGCAAATCCAGAAGACCCAGCAGAAGCCACAGGACTGGAAAAGATCAGTCCTCATCCCAGTCCCCAAGAAGGACAGTACCTAAAAATGTGCTAACCATCAAACAATTGGGCCCATCTCCCATGCTAGTAAGGTCATGCTTAAACTCTTGTATGCTTGGCCTCAGCATTATGCCAACTAAGAACTTCCGGATGTCCAAGCTAGGTTTAGAAAAGGAAGAGGAACTAGAGATCAATTGCCAACATTTGCTGGAATATAGAGAAAGCAAGGGAATTTCAGAAAAACATCTATCTCTGTTTCGACTACACTAAAGCCTTTGACTGTACGGATCATGACAATCTGTGGAAAGCTCTTAGAGACATGGGGATACCAGACCAGCTTACCTGTCTCGTGAGAAACCTGTATGCAGATCAAGAAGCAACAGTTAGAACCTTGTATGGAACAACTGACTGAGGCAAGATCGAGAAAGGAGTACGACAGGGCTATCTGCTGTCACACTGTTTGTTAAACCTATATGCTAAGCACATCATGAGGAATGCTGGGCAGGATGAGTTACAAGCTGGAATCAAGACAAGTGGGAGAAACATCAACAACCTCAGCTATGTGGATGATACTACTCTAATGGCAGAAAGTGAAGAGGAACTAAAAAGCCTCTTGATGAAGGTGAAGGAGGAAAGTGAAAGACCTGGCTTAAGACTAAATATTTAAAAAACTAAAATCATGGCATCCAACCCCATTACTTCATGGCAGACAGAAGGGGACAAGGTGGAAGTAGTGACAGATTTCCTCTTCTTGGCCTCCAAAATTACTGCAGATGGTGAGTATAGCCATGAAATCAGAAGACAATTGCTTCTTGGCAGGAAAGCTATGACAAACATAGACAGTGTATTGAAAAGCAGAGACATTACTCTGCCAACAAAGGTCCGTATAGCCAAGGCTATGGTGTTCCCAGTGGTCAAATATAGTTGTGAGAGCTATACCACAAGAAGTCAGAATGCTAAAGAATTCATACCTTTGAACTGTAGTGCTGGAGAAGACTCCTGAAAGTCCCTTGGACAGCAAGGAGATCAAGCCAGTCAATCTTAATGAAGATCATCCCTGAATAAGCACTGGTAGGATTGATGCTGAACCTCCCATATTTTGGTCATCTGATGTGAATAGCCAACTCATTGGAAAAGTCCCTGAGGCTGGAAAGATTGAGGGCAAAAGGAGAAGAGGATGAGATAGCTGGACAGCATCACTGATTCAATGAACATGAACTTGACCAAACTCCAGGAGACGGTGAAGGACAGGGAGGCCTGGCCTGCTGCTGTTCATGGGGTTGCAAAGAGTCTGACACAACTGGGCAACTGAACACCAGCAACAAAGTAGAAACAGTGACAGACTTTATTTTCTTGGGCTCCAGAATCACTGCGGACAGTGACTGCAGCCATGAAATTTAAAGATTCTTGCTCCTTGGAAAGAAGCTATGATAAGCCTAGACAGCATATTAAAAAGCAAAGACAACACTTTGCCGACAAAGGTCCATCTAGTCAAAGCTATAGTTTTTCCAGTAGTCATATATATATGTGAGCACTAGACCATGAAGAAGGCTGAATGCCAAAGAATTGATGTTTTTGAATTGTGGTGCTGGAGAAGACTCTTGAGAGTCCCTTGGACAGCAAGGAGATCAAACTAGTCAATCCTAAAGGAAATCAATTCTGAATATTCATTGGAAGTACTGATGCTGAAGCTCCAGTACTTTGGCCACTTGATGTGAAGGCACAACCNTGGAGAAGACTCTTGAGAGTCCCTTGGACAGCAAGGAGATCAAACTAGTCAATCCTAAAGGAAATCAATTCTGAATATTCATTGGAAGTACTGATGCTGAAGCTCCAGTACTTTGGCCACTTGATGTGAAGGCACAACCCATTGGAAAAGACCTTGATGCTGGAAAAGACTGAAGGCAAAAGGACAAGGGGTGGCAGAGGATGAAATTGTTAGGTAGCATCACTAACTCAATGGACATGAATCTGGGCAAACTGGGAGACTTTGAAGGAAAGGAGAGAGAGCCTGGTGTGCTGCAGTCCATGGGGTGGCAACAAATGATATACAACTTAGCAACTGAACAACAAACAGACTTCATTAGTATTTTCAGTGTTAAATAACATGGCTCAAAGTCCTTGTTTCCAGGTTTTTTAAAGGAACTTTTTAAGTATTTCATGTTCACAAAAAAGTGTTCTTTCTTTATCAAAGAACCTTTTCAGCCTTTTTTTGTATACAACTAACAAGAATGTTGAAAAGACACCAGTGCTCAAGTCTCATAATCCTTTGTGTTTGTGGATGGGTAGTTTCAGCTGAGGTAATAAGGTGAGGAGGAGAAAAGCTGTGGTTGGTGATAGCATTTTAGGTTTGGAGTCAGAAACCTGAGTTTCCCGAGGATAGTAGTACACATTTCATTGGGTTAGTTTTTTGAGAAAAATGAGATCCTCACACACACAAAAAACGAAGTGTTGTAAATAATGTCAGGAACCAGTACCAGTGGCTTGCTGTGATGATTTTTCATGAAACATTTTGTTCCATAGGTCCTGGGTTATCATGTTTTCTTTGGGGATTCTGTGGTTCATATGTTTGAAGCTGCAAGGATGGGGGAGCAAGCAGATTCTTTTTATTTTTCCATTGGAATTATTATAAACACAGCATCAAGTACATTCTTCTGATTTCCCAGATGAGTGATATACTCTAGGAACATGGAGGGCGATGTGACTCCAGTGTTACAAAGAACGAGACACTTAGGGAGATCGATGACTGCTGGCAAACACAAGTGGTGTGGGGAGTGTCTCATTTCAGGAACTGTGAAAATCCAAAGTACCTTTCAAGTCTTTGCTGAGTTCTGTGTCATAGAGTAGGATGGAAAAGGGTAAAGGGACTTTCATTCTTAAAAAAATTTTTTTTGTTTTATATTGGAGTATAGTTGATTAGCAATGTTGTGTTAGTTTCAGGTGTAGAGCAAAGTGATTCAGTTATACACATACGTGTATTTACTTCAAATCTTTGTTGAGTACCTTTTGACTGACTCCTGCTTCTGGACAGTCTGTTATCTTTGCCCTGGGGTTTGCCCTGGGGTTGATCCAAATGTGGAAACATCTTCTACATTGGGATCAGAACTTTCCAAAGCACCACAGATCAAAGGAAATTACCTGAAGCAGCTTTTTAAACTAAAGCTTTAATAAAGGGTCAGCTTACTCACCTCCCAATAATTTAAAACCACACAGTTTATTTCCCACTTAGAGACCCTGTAGCTGTTCCTAACCAGGTAGCTCCCTGGCTGACTGCCGACTTCCTTGCTCTTCTCCCAATCTTTCCATCCCTTCTCCTCACTGCCCTACCACTATTACATAGAGCAATATTGATCTCTAGTTCCTGGCCCAAACTCGCTGTTCTACATCTATAAAAATGCATGGAGTACAAATAACAATATCCCTGCTCCTTCTAAGGCACTTGGAATTATGTATAAAATTATTACTTTTCTCTGAGGCCAAGGTAGCATTTTCTGTCTGTAAATATTTGCGTAATACTGTGCACTGGCTTATACAAAGCTGAGATATAAATGACTATTGGAATCACCTTGTAAACATAAGTGCATCCAGACTTTCTGTGAAAATGGCAACTAAAGTGAGATTCTTCCCTGGCTTTGCCTTAAAGGGTATTTGAAGGTCATCTCTTGAACGCTTCACGTTCTTCTGGAATTTCTTTGCCATTTTTTTCCTAAGTGCCAAGTCCACACTCTGGATATATTCTCTTGTCAACTTGTATATTAACACTACTTGTAAATTCCATGCTATATGTATTTTTTCTTGTAGAACTGTTGATATAAGTCTAATGAAATTCATTCCTTGTGTTGTTGATTTTTATGTTATAAAAGTATATTTTAGCATTAGAACTGCTAAGCCATTAACATTTGCAAAACATCTGTTATAGCATTTGATTAAATTTTGAGTTTTTAAAATCATCCTTATACACTGATGTCATAGTTGTTGCCAATCTATCTATTGGTAACATAAGGACTCACATTTCCATATTGGTGGCATCACAGCAAATAACGATGCTCTTTGAGCTGAGTAAAGATGGTCTAATCCTAGCAATATCATCAAGCGTATTTAAAGGAACTTTTAAAATGTCAGCTGAGAGCACAAAGATGTAGAGAGCTGGAAACGACATCACTCCCACCCTTGTAACATGAAAAAAGGTGGACTAATGGCAAATTAAAGAATTTTCATAGCAAATAACTACTTCCAAAAAATGAGACACACGGAAAAACAGAACTCTGAAATTTGATTACTTGGACAGATGCTGCAAAAAAATCATATTGACCAATATGAAAATGTAGCTAAACTTCCTTTGAAAGCATTGTTAAATGCTTCATATGAGCTACTTTGAAAACTTTGGGGTCACAGGCATAGGTAGTTTATATCATTTTGTAGATTTCCCTCTATGACAGCCATCAAATGCTCACATAGAAGATCATGAAAAATTCTGAGAATGGATTCCTATGGTTCTGACTGGACAAGGGGAACAACAGTCCCTGACAAAGGTCTCCCAGATCCATGTTCTCTATTGCACTTACAGAGCAAAAGTCTTGATGGACTTTTGCACATGGAAAAACTGCCAAAGCAGCAGCAACAACAACAAAACCCCCCAAAACTGGTGCATTAGAGCACTGGGTTTTTGCAGAAGTGGGAAGAAAATGAGAAGGGAATAAAAAAAGCTCCACCTCTGGGAAAGGGGCAGGAGTACACGCCAGACCTAGAATTACAGCTAGAGGGGGAGCAGGAATATTGGTGAAAGCACAACATGCAGACGCAACTTGATAGTGCTGCCAAGAACCAGATTACATAGAACATCAGAGAAGACCTCCTCTCCCAGACCACTGGCTTCCCGGCTAACAGACATCAATTTAGAAAAACAAAAAAAGCGAGATACACCTGAGTCAGATTCTCTCTTGAGAAGATGGCAAGAAGGGGACCCAAAACCAAGTGGGGAGCAAACGTTAAGGAAAACTCGCTAACCACTAGACCATACTCTAAACACAAAGTATCAGCAGAGAAATTTGAAGTCTCTGGTGCTTTGTGGGTAACTGTAGCAATAACAAACTTTAAGCACAGTCCCTTCCTAACCAGATGAACAAAACCCTTCCCTGAAGGCCTAGCAAAGGAGAAAGTTTATTCACCTCCAAGAATAAAATACATTATCCCAGTATCAAGAGATCTATACACATGTATAGCTTCAACAAAAATTATGCAGTACATGACATGGCAAGAAAAAAAAAGTCTGAAGTGAAAAAACAATCTTTAGGAAAAAATCCAGATGATACACGTTGCAACTACCAGAGGGGAAATCTAATTATATGCTTATATTTATAATGTTGACCAGCTTCTTTCAAGACTGACCAAGAAACATAAACAGAAGACACATAATAATATCAGAAATAAAAATAGGGCATTACTATAAACCTACAGTTATTAAATGAATAGTAAGGGATTATTAAAAATATCCTTATGCCTATATAATCAACAACTAGACTAACAGACTAAGTCTTTGAAAGTCACAAACTACTAAAATTTACTCCAGAAGAAATAGATCATAGGGTAGCTCTATTTTTAGTTTTTTTTAGGGAAGCTCCATACTGTTCTTTACAGCAACTATACCAGTTTATATTCCCACCAACAGTGTAGGAACATTCCCTTTTCTCCATATCCTCTCCAGCATTTATTGTTTGTAGACTGCCAGGTGGCCATTCTGGCAGTGTGAGGTGATACATCATTATAGTTTTGATATTCATTTCTCTAATTATTAGTTATTTTGAGCATCTTCTCATACACTTTTTAATCATCTGTATATCTTCTTTGGAGAAACATCTATTTAGATCTTCAGCCAATTTTTTTTTTAATTTATTTATTTTTAAATTTAACTTTACAATACTCTATTGGGTTTGCCATACATCGACACGAATCCACCACAGGTGCACACAAGCTCCCAATCCCGAGTCCCCCTCCCCCCTCCCACCCCACAACGTCTCTCTAGNATCTTCAGCCAATTTTTTGATTGGGTTGTTTGTTAGCTTAATTTGAGCTGCTTGATCTGTTTGCATATTTTGGAGATTAATCCCTCATTGGTTGCTTCTTTTGCAAATATTTTCTTCCATTACAAGGGTTGTCTTTTCATTTTGTTTATGGTTTCCTTTGCTGTGTAAAGGCTTTGTAATTGCTGTTTAATTAGGCCACATTGTTTTTTTTTTTTTTTCTAACTTTCAGTACTGTATGAGGTGGATCATAAAAGATCTTACTGCAATTTATGTCAGAGTGTTCTCCCTATGTTATTTTCTAAGGGTTTTGTAGTATTTGGCCTTATATTTAGATCTTTAATCCATATTGATTTTATTTTTGTATAGACATGTATTTGAAGAAAGCCATAATTCGAAAAGATACATGCACTCCGATGTTAATTGCAGCAGTATTTACAATAACCAGGACAGGAAAGTAACTTAAATGCCCACCACCAGAGAAATGGATAAAGAAGATGTGGTATGTATATATACAATGGGGTATTACTCAGCCATAAAAAAGAACGACATAAAGCCATTTGCAGAAACAGGGATGGAACCTAGAGATTGTCAGATTAAGTGAAGTAAGACAGACAAAGACAAATATCATATGATATCGCTTATATGTGGACTCTATAAAAGGGTACAAGTGAACTTGTCTGTAAAACAGAAATAGAGTTACAGATCTAGAAAACAAATTTATGGTTACTAGGGAGTAAGGAGGGAATAAATTGGAAGATTGGGACTGACATATATACACTACTATATATAAAATAGATAACTAATAAGGACCTACTGTATAGCACAGGGAACTCTACTCACTACTTTATAGTGGCCTATATGGGAAAAGAACCTAAAAAAACAGTGGATATATGTATATGTAAAACAGGTTCACTTTGCTATACAATTAAAACTAGCACAACATTGTAAATCAACTATACCTCAATAAAATTTTTTAAAAAAGAAAAATTTGAAAACCTAAATAGCTCTAAATCTACAAAAGAATTAAACCATAGTTAAAACTTTCCAATTAATAAAATTATAGGCCTAGATTTTTTTTCATTGGCAATTTCTATCAATATAAAGAAATAATACCAATTCTGTACAGTCTCTTCCAGTTCGATGCAGGATGCAGGATGCTTGGGGCTGGTGCACGGGGATGATTCAGAGAGACGTTGTGGGGTAGGAGGTGGGAGGGGATTCAAGATTGGGAGCTCGTGTACACCTGTGGGGGATTCATGTCGATGTATGGCAAAGCCAATAGAGTATTGTCAAGTAAAATAAAGTAAAAAAAAAAAAAAAAAGAAGTAATAGTTCCATACTCATTTTATGAAGCCAGATCTACATTAATACCAAAACTCGAGAAAGACATTATACAGAAATAAAATTGCAGACCAATATCCCTCATGAACTGCTGGGGTCCAGCCGTGGTGGATCCAGGGTGATTCGAAGGGGAGACGGGTAGGTGAGGAAAAAAACTTATTTATACAGAAATATAAAAGAGATTAAGAAGAAATAGTGTGGTAGGAAGATTAAGTGGAGAAAGGATGCTGAATAACTTGGCTTATGGGGAAGACTAATAAAGTTCCAGACAAGGAACTTGCACCATCTATGTTGGGCCACCGGGGCCCACTTGAATATCTAAGGGTGCCCCGCCTTAGGCTCCCTTTCGCGTGGGTCTTAGAAGCCAGGACAAGTAAGTATACTTGGTGAGCCACCCCGCTCCAGATGGGAATTCAGCCTGAAATTAGAGTAAAGAGGAAAGGGAGGGAGAGGGAGAAAAAGAGAGAGAGAGAAACACGGGGGGAGCCAGATTCCCAGGAAACTAGGCCAAGAGACTAGTCCGAGCAACTGGTCCATCCTTTATTGATCAGAAGGCCTTTTATACTTTTGATAAAACATGGAGATCAATGGGTAACACAAAGTTATGCAGCGTTAGCAGCCCAGACTCTTATCAAAACCAGGCTTTTCTCTCTGCATACCTAGTTGTATACACAAGTCTTAGGTAATTTACATCATCTTCTGGCCAAAAGGGCCAATTAACATTTTACAGTCCTTTTCTGATAAGGTTTGTCAACCAGGAGGCTTATTTGTATTGTTCTTCTCAAAGTCTGGTGCCACTCTCAGAAAAACTCTAAATAGTTACATTCTTACATAGCAAAGATACAGCAATTTATAACAAGTAAAAGGAGTACAGTGATTTACAACAAAAGAAAAGTAATTAACTCAAAAGTCTAGTGTTGCTAACATNTTTTTAAGGCCTTTTTTTCTGATAAGGGTTTGTCAACCAGAAGACTTATTTGTGTGGATCTTCCCAAAGTCTGGTGCCACTCTCAGAAAGCACTAAATAAAGTTACAGCCTTACATAGCAGAGATACAGCAATTTATAACAAGTAAAAGGAGTACAGTGATTTAAAACAAAAGAAAAGTAGTTAACTCAAAAGTCTAGTGTTGCTAACATCAAAATGACTATATATATATATATCTTTTTCCATATCCCGTTTACATTGATTAACATCCTCCCAGGTGCCTAAAAGATAAAGAATACAGAGGCCTGGCAGCAGTCATTGAGTCAACAGTGAAAACCCTCTACCAATATAATTTTTAACTCTTTAGAAAAGGCTCTGTATCTTTAAGATGCCTTTAAGNAACTTAAAATTCAATGAGATAAAAATAGAAAATGAGTCTTACAAACAACAAAAGTATAACTTATGGTTCTGGGCATTGGGAATCCATGGCACATGGCACTTGAAGATCCCATGTCTGGTGAGAGCCCACTCCCTGGTTCTTAGAGGATTGTTTTCTTGCTGTGTCCTTATAGTTCAGTCATAAAGAATCTGCCTGCAATCAGGAGACCTGGATTCGATTCCTGGGTCAGGAATATCCCCTAGAGAAGGAAAATGGCAACCCACTCCAGTATTCTTGCCTGGAGAATCCCATGGACAAAGGAGCCTGGCAGGCTACAGTCCACAGGGTCGCACGACCTAGCGACTTAGCGACTTAGTGACTTTACTACTACTAATTTGGCAGATGGGAGTTCTCTGGGATTTCTAAAAGATCAGTAATCCAAATGATGATGATACCACCCTCATAACCTCCCAAGTGCCCCATCTCTTAACATCTTCACATTGGGGTTTAGGTTTTAGCATGAAGTTTAGAAGGACAGAAATATTCAGTCTATAGCAATAGTCTTTCCTCCAAAATGTGGAGCTTAGTTTCCCCTGCTCTTGAGGGGGCCAGACATAGTGGTTTGTTTGTAACAAACAGAGTTTGGAAGGGTAAACAATACTTTTTACATTGGAAAAAGAGGCAGACAACATCTCAATCACTGGTCAAAGTTAACATAATCAATAAGTTAGGCTGATATAATATACACCATGCCATAAAAAGGGAATGTCATCTCTTTGGTATTCTTCCAAAAATACATAGCCTCAGTATAATCATTAGACAATGAAAGAAAAACCAAAATTAAGGGACATTCTTCCATATGCCTGGCAAGAACTCTTCAGAAGTGCAAATTCATGAAGAAAAGAAAGCGACAAGAAACTACCACAGATTGGAGAAGACCAAGGAGAAATGCCCATGTGATATCCTGGGTTGGATCCTGGAACAGAAAAAGGACATTGGTGCTAAAACGGGGTTTCTGAATGAACTCTATCGTTTAAGACTGGCAAACAGTGAACTATGGGCTAGATCTAGCCTATTGCCAGTTTCTGTAAAATTTCATTAGAATGGTGTTGTACCCATTTGTATTACCTAATGATGAGGATCAGAGAAGGCAATGGCACCCCACTCCAGTACTGTTGCCTGGAAAATCCCATGGATGGAGGAGCCTGGTAGGCTGCAGTCTATGGGGTCACTAAGAGTTGGATACAACTGAGCGACTTCACTTTCACTTTTCACTTTCATGCATTGGAGAAGGCAATGGCAACCCACTCCAGTGTTCTTGCCTGGAGAATCCCAGGGACGGGGGATCCTGGTGGGCTGCCGTCTTTGGGGTCACACAGAGTCAGACATGACTGAAGCGACTTAGCAGCAGCAGCAGCAGCAGCAGCCATGGTGAGGATGTCCAAGGATGCTTTAACTACAGTGGCAGAGTTGAATAATTGTGATAGAGCCATCTCACTCACAAAGCCTAAAATATTTACTATATGACTCTTTGCAGAAAAAGCCTACAGATCACTAGTATATGAAAATATCTGTGTACTATATTTTTTTACAGTCTTCTGTACATCTAAGACAACTTCAATATAAAATTTTTTAAGGTCACATGATTTACATCATCTGTCCATTTTAAGCTACCATTGTTTGAGAGCTTGCTATTCATGAAACACTTTGCAAAATGTTTTTCATGTATTACCCTAGTTAATTCTCTCAGCAGCCCTTTATAGTTTCTCCTATTGTTATCTTCCTTCTACACCTAAGGAAAACCAAGGTTAATTAAGTCAATGACTTGCTGAAAGACACAGTTCACATGGTTAAAAAGGCAGAAGTGTTAGTTGCTCAGTCACGTCTGACTTTTTGCGACACCAAAAATGCAAAGTTAGAGTTTAACCAGTCTGCCTGAGAGCAAAGTCCATATTATTCTATTCTGTCATCCATATGTATGGGTCAACTGAGGATATTCAGGGTCATCTTCATCTAAAGTTCAGAATTCATTTAGTCAACGTATTGAACACATACCATGCCCAACACAATTTTCTGAGATCCACAGAATGACAATTCCTTTACCCACAGCACCTTCTGAACTCGTCTTTGCTCCTTCAATGCTCTGATTAGATTTATAATTATGTATATAGCCCTCCTTCCAGCTAGTTTCCTCTCTTACCTTTCCAGTTACAGTGCCTCAAATAATAAAACGCATGCCAAAGGATAAATCTACATCACCTTTCCCTTACTCTTTTCACATAATTTTCTATTCTGTGGTGGCATGTTCTTTGCTGTTATCCTTGATGTTCTTTTACTTTTTTTTTGTATTCAGTAGACACACATACCTGGTCTTAATTTGAAACTCATTTAAAGACCAATATTCTTATAAATTCTAGAAATGACAGGTTGACTTTTTTTAGGCCATTAAAAATATCTAAAACACCAAGTTACCTGAGTCTGTTCCCTATTTGCACTCCTAATAGACAGTTGGGTTTAGATAGTTAAGTGGTTTACTGTATTTCTTTATTCTAATTATCAAATATTACACCCAGTCATAAACACATCTTTTGAAAACAAACCCTGGAAGAACAAATTCATTAGATATTTACCCATACTGAAGAGAATTTCTGAGTACTGCAGTTTCCATTACTTGAAAAAGGAAAGGAAAAAAAATCTCTTTGGTCTCTGTGGATATTTCCTGGTTAGAGAAGGGGGCAATTTCCCTCTGGAGGTTTGTAATTCATTTTACTAGAAGTCTACTTCTGGTTGACAGGATATTTTCAATGTGCAGATAAATGACTGACAAAACATTAAGCCCCACTGAACACAGTTAAGTATTCTTGCTATCTGAGTCCTGCTTTGACATAAGCAGAGAATGATTTTATTTGAGCCACACTTAGAATTCATGACAGGTTCACTTTCAAACACCACCACTCTGATGCCATTGCTGTTTTTACACAATGCTTCAATTCCCTTTTAAGAGGATACAATGCCTGTGTGGGTTTGACAAGTAAAACTAAAGTTTTAATAACTCCAAGGTTGTGCCATTACTGGAAAAGAACTGATGAAAGGTTTAAAAGAATTATTTCAAAAGTGCCTTATTACTTTTATATAAGAATGCATTTAAATTAAAAGCAGACAGTTTCTTTACTGTCAAGAAGCACATTTTCAACTATACATTTTTATAGGGACTATCTCTATCTATAGCAACACTCCATTGTTTAATTTGAGATATAGACTACGTGATGAACATGTTTCATTGGCTTATTTTGTAGGCAATTCTTAAACCTGCTTAGGAGTGATACCAACATACAGACATTGATGGGTGGAGGAGAAAGAACTGTGATTCAAAAATAGTAATGTTAAGGTTTACTACTAAGAAATAATTCTAAGTCTGGTATTTAAATTCCTCCTCAATGATATCCACTTATAAATGATTTCTCCAAATCCCTTGGGCTACTTTGTTGTCAGCATCTCTCTAATCCTCAAAAATCTACTTTCCACCCTTGCAGATCACAATGTCTTTCTGAACATTTTTTGTGATTTCCTAGAGGTTGGAAGTGGAAGTCACTCAGTTGTGTCTGACACTTTGTGATCCCATGGACTGTCCATGGAATTCTCCAGGCCAGAATACTGGAGTGGTTAGCCTTTTCTTTCTCCAGGGCATCTTCCCAACCCAGGGATTGAACCCAGGTCTCCCGCGTTGCAGGCAGATTCTTCACCAGCTGAGCCACAAGGGTAGATGTCTTTTTTTGTTTGTTTGTTTTGTTCTCTAGTTCCGGTTGCTGCTTTTGTTCTTTTTAAAGGTTGCTCTTCCCTCTTCGTTATGTGGTCCCTGGTTCATACCATGTTGATCTAAATGTGAAATTCCATACTTTTTCTTAAATTTTGCCAAATAAACCACTCACACAAAGGCATCTGAGTAGTTGGATTTGGCAAAGGTTTGAAAGATGAAGGAACATGGCAGTATTACAAGCAATTCCAAAGTCAAAGTTAGATATTCCTGGGTTTAGGTGTCTTCACTATTTTAGTAATGAGGCACCATCTGCCTGTCACATTACTTTACTTTCTCTCTTCCTCCATCATTCTGTTCCACTTTTCCAATTTCCCTGTCTTCCCTTTGACCACTCTTGACCCCAAACACACTTCAGCTCCCTCATGTACAGCTTCATTCCAGCTGAACCTCAGGTCTCACGTTCTTCCTAAATGATTCCTTAAGTTCTGTTTTTAAACAAAGGCGTATCCTTTATTAAGAACAATTTTACTAACAGCTCTTAGAATATTTACACCATCATACTTGGATATCAGACCAGTTTCTTGTAAGGTCAGTGTGACCATTAATGTTTTGGGCTTGATAATAATAAAGTCATTCGAAGCTTGGCTCAAATTCTAGATTGTGGATTGCCATTTCCCACCTGTTTTAAGTGGAAGCACAACCTTCCTTATAGTATGATTTTGAAAACTAACAAGTGCTCAATTCATGTTAAGTTCCTTTTCATCCTTTCTCTAAACATTTCATGGGTTCAAAATCTGATGGTGAGCCAGATTTCATTTATTTTTAGCCAATACCATCTTCTGATGGCTTCCACAAGGCTGGTCACATCTTCTGATCTATACTGGCACAACTGACAGGGGCAAGCTTATTGTTTATGCTTCCCACTCTTGCCACTCTCTCTTGCATTTGGTTGGGATTGAATACCAACGTTATACTCCCTTATCTACCTGTCGTTGTTTATTTCTTAGCATTGGCATACTATCAGATTTTGTAGATGTCTGAGGAGTTAGGCTATATTGCCTGGATGGCTGGTGTTTTCTCAGTGGCTGGTGCTAGGATTGGCCAGGCACCCACTAAGCTGGCCCTGTGGGCCTTGATGAATGTAGCTTCCTGACTGCTCTAGCTGTTGCTATTCTGCTTCATTTTGTGATTTCTTGGGTTCATGCCTTCCTGCTCCCAGCCTGTATGTCTACTGTAGTCTTTCCTGTCTTTCCTATCATAGGTTTGCTAACTATAATCACTGATTAAATGTTGCCATGAGCTTCCTTTTTATTCACTCTTTTACCTGTATTTCATGGTATCATGAAGTTGTCTAACAAAATAGTATAGTAAAACTAGGATGTTTTTGTGTACAATCTCAAAATTTATTAAAGCTCTAGAAATTTTCTGGCAAATACTTACCGTGAAGATATTAGCACTGTGAAAACTACATAGTTGGAGTAAGAAAAAGATGAAGTCTGAAGTTTCAGGCTGTCACTTTGGTTTTTAGTGCCGTGTATTGGGAGGGGAAAGCTATAATATGTGGAAAAGGAACTTACAGTGACATACGTTAAAAGTTAGATTTGTGTATAGAAAACAAACTTGTGGTTAAAAACAAACCCTCCTACCAGAGGGTAGGAAAAGTGGGGTTTAGGTAAAACTGGTGAAGGGGATTAAGAGGTACAAACTTCCAGCTATAAAATAAATAAGTCTTGGGGATATAATGTATAGCATAGGAAACATAGTCAACAATATTGCAATAATTTTGAATGGCTACTAGACTTATAGTCATGATCAATTTGTAATGTATATGTGTCAAATCATTATGTTGTATGCCTGAAATTAATATAATATTTTATGTCAACTGTACTATAAGGAAATTCTAACTAATAAATTGAGTTTCAAAAGCAACTCTCTAAGCTTAATGTAAAAATCTTATTTTAAATTTATTTTTTGCTTGAAATACTCATTCTATTTTTTTCTATTACTATTCAATTAGGTTATAGATTTAGCAGATTTAGGAAATTTAATTTCCTAGACTTAATGCAATTTAGTTAGTTGACTGGACTTCCCTGGTGGCTCAGATGGTAAAGAATTTACCTGCAATGCAAGAGACACAGATTTGATCCCTGGGTTGAGAAGATCCCTGGAGAAGGGAATGGTAATCCATTCCAGTATTCTTGTCTAGAGAATTCCATGGACAGAGGAGCCTGGTGGACTATAGTCCATGGGGTTGCAAACAGTTGGACACAACTAAGTGACTAACACTAACTGACTAACTGAAATAGTTGATAAATGAATACCTTTAGCTATGTCACAGTAAAATCTTAAATCTATTATATTGAATTTTCTTTAAAAATTAAATACAATATAAGACAGATCTACAATTTAAACTAAAGGGTCTTCATAGATTCTTAAATATGTCTTATGAACCTAAAAGTCTATTTATATGGATTTAATAAATTGTGTTTTCTTCAGCTTTAAATATTATTTGAAACAAAAATTACACATGCTTTACATTAATATCAGAAGTATAAGCAACTCAAATTGTCTTAAAATATTTTTAAAAAGTAAGACTAATACTATGGCAATCAATACTCAATTTAAAAACTACAACCACCCTGAGTATTTCACATTGAAACCTATGGAATAACACTGGAAATCCTTGAAAGAGCTGAGAAGCAAGTCATAGCTAGAATTATTGAATTTGAAAACAAACCAAAAAATCTGCTGTCCAAGCACCAGAAAATTTCTTTGTCCACAGACACTCTGATTCCCCAGTTTTGTCTCAACATCCATGAAACTGATGACGGGGCTCTGAATGACAAGTTCAGCTACCACATCTTCCTTTCTGCCCTTCTGGTTCCACAAAACCACTTGTCCAGGTAGATATAGTGACAGAGGATGTCCTCTGCTTCTTTTCTACCTTCCAAGTCTCCTCAGAGTATGTCTTACTAGCAGAAGTTATTTCACATACAGAGTCTTAGCTGCCAGGAAGTGTGAGTGGGGTGCTTTTTATTTCTTGGCTCTTGGAAGGCACATGGAAAGGTAGAATGCAGCCTAATGAACAAAAGGCTAAAGGAGTGAGAATTCAAACATGTAAACATAGAATGCAAGTACTCTTTATTGTCTAATGCATAGAAATATTTTCAACAGTAGTGGAACTAAATTTCTGTTATGAAATGTTTTACAACATGGTTTTGCTGAATATTGTTGCTTCTGTGTGTGCTGAGATAGGTATTCTCTTTAGAAAAGTGAAATTTAAATCTTGAAAATTACTCTTTTCTTATGAGAGATTGCAAAGCCTTTTCATCTTGTTAAATTTGTGATATACATATTATTTTGGCAAGTCAAGACTGGATTTTACAGCCATGATGGTATCAGATATTGGCTTAAGCAATAATTCCTTTTTTAGCAATTGGATTTGATTGGTAAAATAACTGATCACTTTTCAGTTTATGTTTTTTTTAACCATTTATTTATTTACATCTCTATTGGGCTCTAAGCAGATTCAGAACAAAACCATCATTCTGTTTTTTTATAGCATCCAGTAGAAGTGTTGTGTATGTTGTAGATCAGTGCTTTTAAAATCTTAAAAAAAATCTACTCCATTTTTCCTCAATATTTTTTCATTTTCTTGAATGCTGTTTAAAATTTCAAAGTAAAATGCATGTGTCATTGAAATCTGATAAAAATGGTAATTTCAGAAGAGAAATAGTTTGATCTTAAGGACTACTCATTTCTTTCTTAATATACTTTTTATTAAAGTATAGTTGATTTTGAAGTGGGCTTCCCTGGTGGCTTAGATGGTAAAGAATCCACCCACAGTGTGGGAGACCTGGGTTAGATCCCTGGGTTGGGAAGATCCCCTGGAGGAGGGCATGGCAACCCACTCCAGTATTCTTGCCTGGAAAATCCCCATGGACAGAGGAACCTGGTGGGCTACAGTCCGTGGGGTCGCAAGGAGTTGGACATGTCTGGGTGACTAAGCACAGTATGGGTCACATTTTATGGAAGTATAGTGAATTTACAGTGTTGTGTTGCTTTCTGATGCTCAGTAAAGACATGGGTTCGATCCCTGGGTGGAGAAGATCCCGTGGAGAAGGAAATGGCAACTCACTCCAGTATTCTTGCCTGGAGAATTCCATGGGTAGAGGAGTCTCTCAGGCTATAGTTCATGGGATTGTAAAGAGTCGGACACAACTGAGCAACTAATACTTTCACTTGTTTCATTTCACAAATTGCTAATATAGTACTGAGAGTTCTATTACACACCATACCTAATTTTTCCTGTTATTTGCATCTTGTATTAGGTATGTTTTTAACAATTAACAAACTACCATTGGGAATTCTCTGGTCATCCAGCGGTTAGGACTGTACCTGTCAATGCTGAAGGCAGTGACACTGCTGTTCAATACCTGGTTGGGGAACTAAGATTCCATAATTAGCATGGCCAAAAAAAAAAAAAAAAAAAAAAAGGGAATTCAGCTCAAGCAGTCCTTCAACTACTGAACCCTGCTCCTACCTGCCAATCTCTGCCAGTGACTGTTTACCATCTTGTTACCTTTGGCCTTTCCAGAAAGTCAAATAAGTGGATTTCTTTCTTTTTTTTTATTTTTAATTTTTTTAATTTTTTAAATTTGACTTTACAATACTCTATTGGCTTTGCCATACATCGACATGAATCCACCACAGGTGTACACAAGCTCCCAATCCTGAATACCCCTCCCACCTCCCACCCCACAACGTCTCTCTGGATCATCCCCGTGCACCAGCCCCAAGCATCCTGCANTATCTGAGGTTATTGATATTTCTCTCAGCAATCTTGATTCCAGCTTGTGCTTCTTCCAGCCCAGTGTTTCTCATGATGTACTAAAGTGCATAAGAATGTACATATGTATGTGTGTATGTATATATCTATTTTTCAGTACTCAGCACATATAATTGTGTATATTTTATATGCTTAGTATTTAAAATTTACATAACATAAACATTGTATAGTATAATTTGATATTATGGAATATATTTTATAATTTATACTAATATTAATATGTGGTATTAATATATTTATTATGTGTTACAGATGCTGAGTACTGAAAAAAAACTTCCTAACTCATATTCTAATGAAGAAGACTGGGGTAGGTACAGACCCATTTATATTGAGAAACTGATAGGGAGTCTATATAACTCAATGCTATGTTTCTTTTAAAACTATGAAAAAGTGTTTTGTTTCCCTGAACCTCAAACTCATTTTTTTGGACACAGTGTTCTCTTACTTAGCAGTGTCTTTGTGAAAATTATCAATGCAACACTATTAATCATTTAGCAGTTGGTATAAGGAAGAGCTTTTAGGAGATTTGTGTTGATGTACAATTCAGAAATAATAATTTGCTCACTGTGCTCTACAAGATGCCTGCCATTTCATTCAAATGAACCAGAGACACATCTTACATTTTTTACATACATCTAAAATTGGAATGTTTAGTTTATGTTTCTTTAATAAGCCTTATTATATTTATAATTTAGAGCTATGAGGATAATATGTAGGTTCTTTGGATGAAAGATTAAAGGTAAAATAAAGGAAATATTATCTTTCAATTCTTTTGAAGTGGCTTGGTTTTTAGCGATTAATAATGCCAAATAGCAGGGAAATGTTCAACTGAAATTTGCAAAAAATACTAGAAAATTAAAAATTTCCCTATAAACTAAAAAGTTTCAGAATGTGTAAGATGTTGCCTATGATGACTATGAATTTATGAATATGGGACTGGCTAATTAAATTTTATTTTAATATCTTGTGGTGCTATGTTTATTGTGTGGTCTTAGGTTATAAGCTAGCTGAGATATTTACTATAAGATTACCTGGAAAAAGGCACACTTTTAATTTGTTAGTTAAATCACTGTGCTGTGCTCAGGTACCCAGTCATTTCCCACTCTTTGTGATCCCATGGGGTGTAGCCCACCAGACTCCTCTGTCCATGGGGATTTTCCAGGCAAAAATATTAGAATGGGTTGCCATGCCTTCCTCCAGAGGATCTTCCCAACCCAGGGGTTGAACCCAGGTCTTCCACACTTCAGGCAGATTCTTTACCACCTGTGGCACCAGGGAAGCCCGGTTAAATTGCTAATGCTTGTATTTAGGAAAAATGAGTTTTTGTGAGAAAAAAAAAAAAAAACTGGCAAAGTTTTGTGTATGGTATTCATTTAGAGGATGAACATTTGAGGTAATCTGTCATCTCATGTTGCATGCTAAGTCCCTTCAGCCGTCTCTGACTCTTTGAGAGCCTATGGACCATAGCCTGCCAGGCTCCTTTGTCCATAGGATTTCCCAGACAAGAATACTGGAGTGGATTGCCATACCCTTTTCCAGAGAATCTTCCTGACCCAGGACTGCCCAAAATAAATTTGTCTTTTTCTTATCAAATTATTATTATTGTCTCAATTCAGTTTTTAAAATGTTGAATTAAAAAAAAATTTAAAAATCGCTCTGGTCTAGGTAATGTCAAGTAAACTCAGAAATTGTGCTTTTCCCAACTTAGTCCTTTTTTCTACGAAATCTTTTCACATGTGTGCTTTAACAAGCAAGACAAGGCTCTGCCCTTTCAATGATTCTCCCAGCAAACAACCAAAATCTTGAATAATTACTTTAGGTGTTCAGATCATCTAAAAGCTGCACCTGTTGTTGCCAGTGTGAGGAAGGCTAAAGTCAGAGGGGCTGAGGGTCAGTTAGTCTCAGTGGCATCACATCAGTCTGTGGCTTGTCATGACATAAAACCACAGTGTCACTGGAGAGTATAAGTCCTTGGAAAGAAGTGGTACCAAGTACAGCTAAGAAGCTGAGGTTCAAACTGTCTGGGCTGAAACTCGGCTCCATCATTCACCAGCTGGCTGACCTTGAGCAAGCTACTTAATATCTCTGTGCCTTACTCCCTTCATATCTGAATGGGAATAAAAGTGGTACCTATCTCATAACATTTTTAATTCAATGACATAGCCCACTTTTAGTACCTAACTGGCACTTGAAAAATACTGTGTAGTAGGAATAATTCCAGAAGCACTCTATGAAGACATATACTCATAATACCTGTTGTTCACATTCTTCCCACATTTCCTTTGCTATGTTTCTATCTACTTCAAAAATAGAAGATGATGGTTTGCTTTGCATAATGTAATTTCAGAAATATGTCTTGCATCATTTTCCAAGTGGAAAAATACTTTCTAAAATTCCAGTTGATCAATAAATTTTATAACCAAATAAAATGTAGATTCATGTTAATTATCTGCTAAGCTTGAAAAATATTGGGAAAGAGAGAACTTCTGTGTGATGGAAAAATAATGAACTCAGATTTCATTTGCATTGTTGAAAAAAATTTAAATTTCATATTTAATTGATAAGACTGGTGGCTCAGATAGTAAAGAATTCACCTGCAATACAGAAGACCTGGGTTCAATCCCTGGGTTGGGGAGATCCCCTGGAGAAGGAAATGGCAACCTATTCCAGCATCCTATTTTGGGAAATCCATGGACAGAGGGCTAGAGTCCATGGGGTTGCAAAGAATCAGGCAAGACTGAGTGACTTTCACTTCACTTTCATATTAAATTGCATTTTAACTTTTGTTAAGATGAAGCATCAGAGCTTAACATCAATTCGGACTGTGAAACAAGAGGAATTTTAAGAACACTAATGTAATTAACAATAATGTTTGACTAATTATTAATAATGTATTGTTCCATCTATCAGTTGTTTTAAGCACTCTAACATTACATACTTAATTTGACTTATACAAAGTCCCTCCTCAGATTCATTTCCTACTTACTTTTAACTCATATGTATTAAATATTTTTCCATTTTCAACTAGAACATTATTCTGATTTGTGACTTCATCACTCATGAAGACTTTAAGTTACTCACAGGTTTTTTGACTGATATGGACATAAATGACCATAAAGAGGTAGAAAGTGGAACCTCCGTCATAGCTACAGTAAGTGCTCTGAAGTGTGTGTGTGTATGTGTATGTATATATATATATATATATACANTTCATTTCCTACTTACTTTTAACTCATATGTATTAAATATTTTTCCATTTTCAACTAGAACATTATTCTGGTTTGTGACTTCATCACTCATGAAGACTTTAAGTTACTTACAGGTTTTTTGACTGATATGGACATAAATGACCATAAAGAGGTAGAAAGTGGAACCTCCATCATAGCTACAGTAAGTGCTCTGAAGTGTGTGTGTGTATGTGTATGTATATATATATATATATATAAAAGTCATGGCCTAATATGGGTATTTTAGCACATATTCTTTTTGATAAACATAAATGTTTGTTTTAAAATTCTTGAACATAAATGTTAGATAATGGATAAATAATTCAAAAGAAAACATGTAAAGAATATGTCATTTAAGAACATTAATTTTTAACAATTATTAATCTTACTCTTGCCCAACTTTATTTGTTAGATCCCTAAAAAGAAAAGTTTGATGACTTATCTGTCAGGTGATGTTAAAACACCAGTTGTGTATACAGTTATGCTTCCTGATTAAATCACATTGCTTCTGTTACTATTGTCGGCTTCACTTAAAACTAAAATACATAGGACATTCTGGTTCTCTTGGGGACTTCTCTTGTTTGTTCATTGTTATAACTCAGTTCAGTTCAGTTGCTCAGTCATGTCTGATTCTTTGTGATGCCATGAACCACAGCACGCCAGGCATCCCTGTCCATCACCAACTCCCAGAACTTATTCAAACCCATGTCCATTGAGTCGGTGATGCCATCCAACCATCTCATCCTGTATCATCCCCTTCTCTTCTTGCCCTCGATCTTTTCCAGCATCAGAGTCTTTTTCCAATGAGTCAACACTTCGTATGAGGTGGCCAAAGTATTGGAGTTTCAGCTTCAAAATCAGTCCTTCCAAAGAACACCCAGGACTAATCTCCTTTAGGATGGACTGGTTGGATCTTCTTGTAGTCCAAGGGACTCTCAAAAGTCTCCTTCAACACCACAATTCAAAAGCATCAGTTCTTCAGTGCTCAGCTTTCTTCACAGTCCAACTCTCACATCCATACATGACTACTAGAAAAACCATAGCCTTGACTAGATGGACCTTTTGTTGGCAAAGTGATGTCTCTGCTTTTTAATATGCTGTCTAGGTTGGTCATAACTTTCCATCCAAGGAGTAAGCGTCTTTTAATTTCATGACTGCAGTCACCATCTGCAGTGATTTTGGAGCCAGAAAAATACAGTCAGCCACTGTTTCCACTGTTTTCCTATCTATTTGCCATGAAGTGATGGGACTGGATGCCATCATGATCTTAGTTTTCTGAATGTTGAGCCTCAAGCCAACTTTTTCACTCTCCTCTTTCACTTTCATCAAGAGGCAGTTGCAGTTGGTTGCCATTTTGTCCTCCAAGGGCTCTTCCTGACCCAGGAAGTGAACCTACATCTCTTATGTCTCCTGCATTGGCAGGTGGGGTTCTTTACCTCTGTGCCACCTGAAGTATATACTAATGGAAGCATTAGTATACACAAACCATCGCTGAAGGGACACCTTTATGTAATTAATGAGTGGTATGGGGAAAAATTATTTCCAGATGGATTGAGAAATAAACAGGAGAAAAATTGAAGAGCTTTGAATAATGATGTCTTTCATATAAATAACATTTAGCTATGAAAGTGAAATATTTTTATTTTCTGAGGTTTAGATAAATGAACCTCAGAAAATTTACCACACAAAGACTATCTTTGAAATTACACTTACAGACAGACCTCCAGGAAAAAGAGGAATGAATATAGGATGAAGACACAGTATAGGGTAAGAGCTTAACAAGTGTTGTTATTGCCTTAATAAGCAACAGGAATAACAAACAGACCAAAGCAATCCAGAATTAAAATTTTCAAGTGAATATAATATGACTTGAGATGTTGGACATAAGTGGGGGCTGAGAATAGTTTAAGGAAGATATAAAAATATCAGTAAATTTAGAAATTGAGACAAAAATAAATGCAAAGTTGGGCTTTAGTTAGAAACAATCACATAAAGACAAAAATAGTCTGTCTGCTATTTTACATAAAATTCAAGACACCATCAATTGTAAAATACACCATTATTTCATTTACCGCTATGAAAGAAAAAATGCTGCCAACTGTGAAAAGAGACTGCCAGTCAAGACACAATTCATTCTTATTTAGAATGTTTTTTTTCAGATTGAAAGAGCTCTTTTAGTCTTATCATTTTCATAAAACTATAAAAAGAAAAGCCAAAATAATACTGGTAAGTATATGCCTAAAACTTCTTTATACCGAGTCCAACNAAAAAATGCTGCCAACTGTGAAAAGAGACTGCCAGTCAAGACACAATTCATTCTTATTTAGAATGTTTTTTTTCAGATTGAAAGAGCTCTTTTAGTCTTATCATTTTCATAAAACTATAAAAAGAAAAGCCAAAATAATACTGGTAAGTATATGCCTAAAACTTCTTTATACCGAGTCCAACTCTTCTAAATGACTTTTTAGTCATTAATATTTGTGTTTTCCACACAAAATAATCTGTGATATTAAAATGATGATGAAACATTAAAAAAATGAATTTATAGAAGCTGCTATGTATTCAGGCCTACATTAGACTTCTCCTGAGGTATGTTGCTAAATATGTCCAATTTGTCACCCACATCAACATCTTTTCCAGTATTTTTTGGTTCCCGAGGGTTAAATATATTCTTATCTCCACTATTTTCTCTATGATTTTCTTCCAAACTCTTGGCCCCTAATCTATAGGCTACCATGCTGGCTCTTTTGACATTCCTGAAGGCTCAGTAAATGACAGCTATGTCCTGACTACTGCCTGGCCAGCTGGGGTCATAAAACAGTACTAACTTCAGATCTTTCCTGATTGCAAGATATTACATCACCAAAATTCATGCATTTTAGATATCATGAAACATGTGCATTTTAGAGACCATGAAAAGCTTTCAACCAACTGAAAAAAATCAATCTTTCTAATATTAAGAAGAAAATGAGAAAAAAGGGAGCAATAAAAATATAGTAATACAGAACACCAAGCATTACACAGACAAATCCCATTATAGGAGTAATTTTGATAAATATGAGTTCAACTTAAAGAAGTCTAAAGATAGAGACTCACTGATTGGATCTGAAGTAACATTTACCTGTATGCTGTTGTATTAGGGGCTTCCCTGGCAGCTCAGACAGTAAACAATCTGCCTGCAATGCAGGAGATCCGGGTTCAATTCCTGGACTGGGAAGATCTCCTGGAGAAGGAAATGGCTATATTAGTCAAGATCCCTCCAAAGGAAAAAAAAAAATGTAAGTATTTACAGGGAATTTAATACAGGGCATTGGTTATGTAGATGTTGGATGAATAAAATGCAGAAGATGGTTAGCAGGAGCAAAAAAGAAGAAAGAGTGATACCCAAAGATCAGAAGTTTGCTAACATTCTATGCTGGAGTCCAAGAGTCTACACCTGCTGATGAACTGCTGGAGATGTCACACCCTGTCAGGCTTCACCAAGGAGCTGCCTCTTTCACAGGGTTGGAACCACGGCCTACACTGTGTCTACAGCCAGTGCTGTCATACGTGGATGCGCTGTCAGCACTATTGCTCTGTCACTGCTTCTGCTGCTGCCGCCGCTCAAGATTCTGCCAGAGACGGGATGCAGGATGAGAGGCAGTTCTCCCCTCCTCCACCATGCATATTCCTATCAGGACTCCCGTTAGCACAACTTGACAGGAAGCCAGTTGGCAAGAGATCTTGGGAAGTGTCATTTGCAGACTCCCAGCCTCATCCAACACATAGAAGAATACAGAAGGGGCTTCAAACAAACAACATTAACTGACACCATTATCTGCAAGATGTGCATTTAAAACAAAGGGACAGGGAACTGTTTAATCATTCATTCATTCAACAAATATTTATAGCATGCCTTTTAAGTGTCAGATCCTCTTCCAGGGGCGATGATACAGCAAGGTGGGAACAAAACAGACAAAATACCTGCTCAGCATATTTTTGACCTGCTAACTCAGAATAGCTAGGCAGCAAATAAAATAAGTAATTAAATCCTACAATATTTGAGGATGTGTCAAATGCTAAAGGAAAAGTAAAGCAGGAGGAGAGATAGGGAGGTGTGCATACTTAGTAGCTTCAATCATGTCTGACTGTTTGTGACCCCATGGAGTGCAAAAATCCTCTGTCCATTGCATTTTTCAGGCAAGAATACTGGAGTGGGTTGACATGTCCTCCTCCAGGGGATCTTCCTGACCTAGGGATTGAACCCATGCCTCCTGCATTGCAGGCAGATTCTCTACTGCTGAGCCACTGGGGAAGCCCAATAGGGAGGCAGGGGATTGCAATTTATTCAAACAGCAGTCTGGAAAGACTTTTGAAAAAAGATAAGAACGAGGAGAGGAAACAAGTCTGAATGAAATGTGAACTAGTTATTTTAATAATACTCCAAGTAAGGATTATGGTGAAAGTGCAATAGGGATAAAGAAGTAAAAGAACTCTTAGATAGAGGAAACACAGTAATGTGCATAATTTACGGTGTATCAGTGCAGCCCAGAAACATAAATAACAACAATGGAATGCAAATGACAAAGGAAAAAATTTTAATGGCATCAAAATGGACAACTAAAAAGAGTGACAGCAAAATTCAAAGACAAGTGGGTTTGTAGAAATTGTTTATTACTTAGATCATAAAAAGATAAATATACAAGAAAAATAAAGAATTTCTATAATATAATGAGATTTGACATGGGAGAAGGACTCAATACATCATTGCTGGTTGTTGACAGAGAAAGCATGAGGACAACCTCTAAGAGCAGAAGCTGGTCCTCAGCTGATATCCAGAAGGGAAATGCAGACCTCAGACCTGCAGGCTCAAGGAACTGGGTTTTGCCAAAAATCTGAATGAGCCTGGAAGTGGATTTTTTCCCAAAGACCCCAGATAACAGTTTAATCCAGCTGACACCTTGATCTTAGAGATGCAAAGCAGAGAACCCAGCAGAGCCTGATTGGACTTCTGACCAGCAGAACTGTGAGATTATACGTAGGTGCTGTTCTAAGCCACTAGTTTGTGATATTTTGCTAGATAGCTATAGAAAACTAATACACTATTAAAATCCAAAGACAACATCTACTTGAGTATTGTAGAAAATATCAGATGAAATATTACATCTTCTTCCAGGCTTCTAGATGTCAAAATCTTAGAAAATTTCCAAAACATGACCAAATACAGACTATTGCAATATTATAGCTTAAAAAATAATGAGAAAGACAAACCATTCTAGAGAACATAGGCAAAGGCATTGAATGGCTAATAAAAATGCAAAAGATCTCTATATTTAAGAATGCCGGCATGCTCAGTCACTTCAGTTGTGTCTGACTTTTTGTGACCCTATGGACTGTAGCCCGCCAGGCTCCTTTTCCATGAGATTTTCCATGAGATTGTCCATGAGGCAAGAATACTGGAGTGGGTTACCATGCCCTCCTCCAGGGGATCTTCCCAACCCAGGTTTGAACTTGTGTCTCTTGTGTCTCCTGCATTGTAGGCAGATTCTTTTACTGCTAAGCCATCGGGGAGGCCCCAAATTTCTTAACAGCTTACAAAATAACTTAGAATGAAATAATTTCTTTAGCTTTAGATTGGTAAAAACTTTATAACACCTATTGTTGGGAAGAAATATAAATGGAAGGAAAATGAAAACTCTTATTCACTGATGATAAGAGAATAAAGGAGACCAAAACTCTGACTATTTTGGTAATAGTTATTATATTTGAATATGTCCATATACTCGTGTCAAAAATTCCATTTCAGGTATATTTTATCAGGTGTATTTTACATATTAAAAAGACCAAAGAACTGTACTTAAAAAAAAAAAAAAAAAGTTTGTTATTTTAAAGAATTGCAGTGTAGGAAAAAGAAGGCCTAGTATCTTGTTCTGGTGATGACGATATCTCATTTCCTTACATACCAAAATTAGAGGATTAAAAAAAATAGCTCAGTGAATTCAAGACTTATACTCCCTTAGTCTCTATATACAAAGACATGGATTCAGAGATTTCATGTCCACTTGATAGGGATGCATAAGAAACAAATCTTGAGAGAGAAAACTGAATATGCATGGTTTGAAAAGAAGTTAACCATATACACTTTTAAACAAGGCAACTTGCAATATTTACTTAGAACAAATATTATGGGACTGTGATATTAAAGATCTCTGGGGTTGCTTATTTTATAGCAAAACATTATGTCAGCTGAGTATTTAAACTGAAAAACTAACATGAACATCTTTTGATAGTTGGGACTGATTTTGTCATTACATTCTTGTGGTATTATATGTAGGAAGATGTGCACAATAGTTTTCAGTGTAGCATTATTTGTACAGTAATAAGAAAAAGATATGAAAACTTCAGCTATTCAGCACTGTATGAATATAGAAACAAATTTTGGAAGATTTGTACAGAGGAATATTAAACAGCTTGTAGAATAATCTAGAGCTAGAAATAAAAAAACTCAGATTGAAGTTTGAGTGCTGAGTGGAAGTCATTTTTAGTGCAATATGTGGCCCAATCCAAAACAGTATCTAAACTTTGATGGATGGGTTTGAAGGAGGAAAATGTAGTGAGTCTTTCAAGGCTGAAAAATCTCAGATCATCTCTGTCCTATATTTGGAAATCAAAGTCTCATAGTACAGCTGATCCCACTGAGAAAAGTTTCAATGGCACAGCTCACTTTGAAGTTTGTCTTGCAATTTGGGTGTCTGACTACCATTGTTGTTTGATCTGGAATTATTATACCCAATTATTTTTCAGTATAGTCAAGTCTGCCCCCACTTAAAGCAGGCTAAGTATCAACATAGGAAGATCTCGAAAACACAATATTGAATGCATATTGCAGACTCATTGAGCAGTGGGAGTCTTTATGTAAATTATGTAAATTTATGAACACATGCAAGAAATGTGGCATATTGTGTTATTCTGAACATATTTAAGAAGATTATTCTTGGGATGATTATTAGTTACTTGTAGATTGCGTCTGCTTAATCCTCCTAAACACTGAAATCAGAAAAGAAAAAGCTAAACACATATGGCTTACTGGATTTGTGTACCATTTCATCAAAACAAAAATAAAAGTAGCTGCTTCCCTCTTATAGCAGTTTAGACCTGGTATCAGCAGGTACAAGCGCTTCGGTTGATTTGTGCAGTCAGGGGTTGGAATTTCAGACTACTGAAATGCTGTGTTACTTGCCCTATTGGTAGCTGGTGAATTGACAGTGTAGGAATGATGGCCCTGTCCTCCCTTCAGTGTTTTCACATTCTGCTTTCAATGCTGAGAAACAGAGACATGAAGCTTTATGTCAAAGCTAGACAGACTTCTCTTGAGGACCCATTGCCTTTCAGGGGCTTCTGGGGAGAACACTAGGCATCAATATTTCTTTTTCATCCAGTGGCAAAAATTCAAGGACCAGGGGAATCACTCAAATATTTATAGGAGCTACCTGTCCATGCCAATGCCTGAGCTCTCGTCAAACTTAAAGAAAAGCACAGACCTTGTCATCAAAGGCAGTTACTTTCAGAGGATAAACAATATACACTCTCATATATCTTTAATACAAAAACAAATCTTTGTATTTCTACTGACTGCATTGGTGTCAAAGGGATAATGATCTGTTTTTCTATCCTAAGAAATAAAGAGTGTTGAAATTTGTTCTCCAATGTGAAAATTTTTTCACTCTTGGAAAAGTGTCCGTGGGTTTGACCAAGCTTCACATTAAATCCCTGTCTCTGACTATCCTCACTGATTAGTTTCTTCCCACAAACAAAGCCACTGGAACAAGATCCTCAAATCTGCTGCTGCAGCTGCTTAAGCCTCACTGAGTGATCAGGCAGCTATTTTCCTTGCCCCTAAAACCCACACCTGCAAACTGCTGGCTCAGCAATCCAGCTGCAGAAAGCATGGCCCTTTGCTCTTTCTCAAGGATCTGCTCTTTGCCATCTAATAATGTAGAGGGTATTTTCCTATGTTATTTTGTTTTTAGATTTTAATCAGGATTGTCAGAGGCTTTTATTTTCACAGCCAGACCTCATGTGTTCTGTGACAGGCTCCTCTATGGACCATTTCAGTTTATGTGGCCTGTTTTCTTTTTTATTTTCATCTCTTTATCTTTAAAAAAACTGAGCCCGTTTCCTTTCCTCCTTTCAGCTGCATTAGCAGTGCTATGTGGAACAGGATTCAGTACCCTTCCACACTGTGTGCTGGTAGGCAGTTACACTGGGTGTTTCAAAATTTGCTTTTGAGCCAGAGTTTTACTAGAATGAAATAATTATTCTTTCATCCTTGATGTAGTCTTTATATTATCAGTTAAGTAAAGCTGTGACTGTACAAAATGTTTAGGAGTGATATAATTATTTATTGCTAGTAGTCAAACATCTGTTGAAAGCTGCAAATTTTCCCCCAATGCATTAATTTAACAGATATGCTAATATCTGTTAACAGATATGCTAATCCATAGATATATTCTAAATACCAGCTCTTGGACTGGTTAATTCTGACTATATTTGTGTGCATCCATGTTTCTTAAATAAACTTTGAGTCAGTTTAATAAGCCAACCAGTTAGATCAGTTGAGATAAAATTGCTGACCTGGTGTGACTGTCCATTTTGACTCATTATACCAAATTCAAGTTTTTATAACAATAGGATTTTAATCTTGTAGTTGTGGTCACCACCACTCTAATAACTTTACATGTAATCTGAATCCTGGCCAGAAGTCCTCAGACTTATTCAGCCTTCCTCCAAGTTGATTCTGAATGAAAATTCAGTCATTATACTTAATTCCTAACCCTGCTGTCAAGTCATTCACCATCTCTTACTCCATCCGTGTTGTCTTTTTTCTTTCTTTTTTCTTCATATTGTTTTTCTCGTAATGCCATTGTTTCTGAATATGTTTTATGGAGTTTAATATCTCATCTTCTGATTAGGCCCTCATTGATCTCTTAAAGAGTATCTAGAAACTTTAACCTTCCTTTGGCCCTTCAAATTTATTCACAGACTAATGACTCCTGTTATTGTGGTCAGACTTTCATTATCTAGCACCTAGCTTCATTTGGATATTTAATTTAGCTTTCTTTTTTCCTCCCTTCATGCAATATTTTGACTTAATTCTTTCAGGTACAATATGTGCTGATTCTTTCTTTGTGTCCAGTATCATATTGGTTAGACATGTGATAAAAAGAAGTGCAAAATAATTCTTATCCTTGAGGCATTCATACTTAAGAAAGGAAGAAAAGTATAAAACAATAAGACACAATAATTAAGAAATATCTGAGTAGACTTCAAGAGGGCAGGCTGCAGGGCCGTGCAGACTGGCAGTTAAGAACTTCAGCTGGTTTTTGACTGCTTGTTCCTATACTGACTTCACCACTTAGAAATCATATAACCTTGGGGAAATGTCCTTTAGTTTTTCACTCCCTCTGCTGCTGTTGCTAAGTCGCTTCAGTCGTGTCCAACTCTGTGCGACCCCATAGACGGCAGCCCAACAGGCTCCCCCGTCCCTGGGATTCTCCAGGCAAGAACATTGGAGTGGGTTGCCATTTCCTTCTCCAATGCATGACAGTGAAAAGTGAAAGTGACTTCGCTCAGTCGTGTCTGACTCTCAGCGACCCCACGGACTGTACTCCTCAGTTTCCTTATATTTTAAATTAAGATACCTATAAAATTTCTTTCATGGGGTTGCTGTCAGAAGGAAAAGAAATGATACACAAACAATTCTTGGGCACATAGTATGTGCTTGAAATTTATTAATACGTTTAGTATTACCTACTCGAACCTTTGGAGGAAGAGTGAAGAGGTAGTTTAGCACAACTGGCAGCTTGGCTTTGGGAGAATGAGAACAAGGTTTTGAGCTATGACGTTTTATCTGGTTTCTGGATCTGCCACTAGAAAACTTTAGTCACCCCACCTTTCTAGAGTGTACCATTTTGTTGTATGTAACATGAATGGATTTTAATAATTCACTGTTTCTAATAATTTCCCTAAACTTGGGTTATGCATGGACCCTTAAAGTTCTCAGTATTTAAAATTAATTTGATATTATTCAAAGAAGTACATCCATAAGGCAAAATATAAATCAGATATAAATCTTTAATACTGATAAAAATTTAAAATTAAACCAAAGTTAAGTACTTCCTCGTTTTGGCTTTAATTGCTTTGGTTTGCCATGATTTATTTTGTTTGATTCTGTGAAATACAAAGAGATAATGCCTTCATTCTAACTTTCACTATGGCTTTTATTTACTTTAAGTTTTTATTTTTTGTGGGAGTACAGGTGATTGTCAATGCTATGATAGTTTCAAGTGGACAGCAAATGTATCCAGTCTCCCTCAAACTCACTCCTGTTTTTAAACACTTGCGCTTTTCTTTCTTAACCCTTAATAGCACACTGAACATTGTTATTCCAGTCACTTGCCGGTATTAAAATGATCCTATTTTAAATACCTGAAAGTCCAATACAACTTTAGTCAAATGGAGAAAGGTAACATCCTACTGCTACTACTAAGTCGCTTTAGTCGTGTCCGACTCTGTGCGACCCCACAGACGGCAGCCCACCAGGCTCCCCCGTCCCTGGGATTCTCCAGGCAAGAACACTGGAGTGGGTTGCCGTTTCCTTCTCCAATGCATGAAAGTGAAAGTGAAGCTGCTCAGTCATGTCCGACTCTTAGCGATTCCATGGACTGCAGCCCACCAGGCTCCTCCGTCCATGGGATTTTCCAGGCAAGAGTGCTGGAATGGGGTGCCATTGCCTTCTCCGGGTAACATCCTAGTAATGTGAAAAAATAAAACCAAGTACCACCTGATGGAGTACACTGAGAAGAGCGTCACTTCTGTTATATTTCTGTGAAAGGTACATAACTTGAATTTTATCATGAGCAAATATGCATGAGGCAAACCTGAATTGTATCATATCCTATAGGAGAACTGGCCTATAATTTTCAAAATTCTCAAGGTCATGAAAGAAAAGGAGAAACTCTCCTAGATTGAAAAGCGTTAAAGCGACATGACAGTTAAGTGTAATGTGTGCTCCTGGATTGGATCTTTTTGTTACAAGGGACATTATTGGGATAACTGGAAAAAATGAATGGAGTCTGAGGCTTTGAGGCTAGCTATGTGTCATTATTTATTCCCAGATTTTGATAGTTATGAAGAAGAAGTCCCTACTTACAGAAATTGCCTGCTAAAGTTTTTGAGGATGATGGGCTATTGCATCATCAACTTACTTTAAAACGATTCAGGAAAAAGTTATTTGTACTTGCAACTTTTTCATAATTTCAAAATTATTTAAAAATGTTCTTTACTGAGCCTGAAAGGAAATATACATATGTATATATCCAACTAAAAATGAAACTTCAGCATCTTAAGTCAAGATTAATTATATAAATTGCCACTAACTAATATAATTTAATGTAGACTGATTAAATATTAATTGGTGTTAAGTTAGCTTGCCTCCTCCTGCAGTTTAGTCCTGAACTTCAATACTGTAGTTCCCAGAGAGAAGAGAGTATGTTCTGCTCTAGTTTTTCCTGCTTCATGGCACCTCTGCTGTTCTCTCTGTTTTCAGAGAGAGATCCTCACCTCTGTTGCTTCTGTTTCCTTGGGGTCTGGAACTTGATAAAGGGTGTTTATTTATTTATTTATTTTAAAAATTAATTAATTTATTTTAATTGGAGGATAATTACTCTTCAGTATTGTGATGACTTCTACCATACATCAAAGGGTGTTTAGAAGGAAAGGACTATGACCTTCCTGTTTGCTTCACGCTGTGCTGTTCCCTGATGCTGATCATGCCTGTTCCAAAGGACCCCCAGCTCCCACTCTTACGAACAATACCTTGAGGGTGTTTTAGAAAGCTCCCTTCAGTATCATCCTAGCCCTAGTAACTTCTAAATGGTCACTTGGTCCCTTAGTACAAAAGTTTACTACTTCACTATTGAGCTCTGACTGTTCAAGATTTTCTCAGTTACACTGTCTATCCCAATTCAACCATCAAGGGCACTGCAAACAGTTTCTAATCTTCAGATTCATCCTAACTAGAGACAAATACCTGTTGCCCTTCATTCCCAAGCTTTGGAGAAATCTCCAGTGTTCTGTTCTAACCTTACAAGGGTATGGCTTTTTGCAGCTTATCTATCATCTAAAGGAAATAAGAGGCCAGTCTTGCACTCTGAAAAATGTTGCCCCAAATATCAGAGCAGGGCACCCATATTGCCCTTCTTACTTAGACTAGGAGAATGGCACAGAGTGGAAAAGAAACACCAAGGTATTCTCTACTCCATCTTCTTCAAAGAGTCTTCTCTTCTCAATAAATTCTCAGATTTGAGACGATATTCTCTAAAGGTTTCTTGAGCTTTTGTCAACTGTTAGCAAGCTATCAACCTGGAGTTAATTTAAACAATTTCATGCTATAATAAATGCGGTGTTTGGCTGAAGCTAAATTTCTGTAAGCAGCACAAATATAATAGCGATGGTTAAAAAGGATTTTTATTTCATTTTATCTATACTATGTAGTAACTTATTTCTCCCATTTCCTTTCCCTATTCAAACTGCAAGGCACCTTGAGGTTTCCTGGCTTCCCCGGTGGCTCAGAGAGTTAAGCGTCTGCCTGCAATGCAGGAGACCTGGGTTTGATCCCTGGGTTGGGAATATCCTGTGGAGAAGGGAATAGCAACCCACTCCAGTATTCTTGCCTGGAAAATTCCATGGATGGAGGAGCCTGGTAGCTTACAGTCCATGGAATCACAAAGAGTCAGATATGACTGAACAATTTCACTTGATGCTTTTCATTAAACAGACTGATCCAATTCTCTTATTGGCTCAAATTAATAGTTTTTGACACTTACATGATTATAAACACAATGGCAATTTAAGATTTTTATCCGGGCAATTATAAGGTGTTTATTCAGGTGGTTAAGAATATCTTTGCTTTAAATTATCACTGGGGTACAGACTTGCAATATGTGTATGAACCCTGATAGGACCAAATAATTTTGTCTGCTTTTGCAAATATAGAATCATTATGACTTTAACAGCATACAATATACCCTTGAAATTAGTCCTTTATATGGTTGAGGACACGCCAGTGTTAAAATCAAATTTGACCTTTAAGAACACTTGAACTCTTCCCTTTTTATAGAAAGCCACCCTTTCCCAACATTTTCTCCCTTAAAAATAGTACAGAAAACTTGCCAGTAGATATATGTGAGACATGTTATTTTTGTCTATAAGAATATCTATATATGATGTGTGCAATATAAATTTCATAATCATGTTAGAAACAGAAGGTAAGCTTAGTTCTCCATGTATCTTATTCCAATGTCCAAGTATTTTTTAAAAAGTTCTTGAAATGTTTTATTATATTATTGACAATGGCTCAGATGGTAAAGAATCTGATGGTAATGCAGGAGACCTGGTTTCGATTCCTGGGTCAGGAAGATTCACCTGGAGAAGGAAATGGTAATCCACTTTAGTATTCTTGCCTGGAAAATCCCATGGACAGAGGAGCCTGGTGGGCTACAGTCCATGGGGTTGCAAAGAGTCAGACACAACTGACTAACTTTTAGGATGCCTGATCCTGTCAGCTTTGTAACTCCCAGATTTGGACAAGCATGTGGAAAAAAGGGGGCTTCCCTGGTAGCACTCAGATAAAGAATCCACCTGCAATTCAGGAGACCTTGGTTCAATTCCTGGGTTGGGAAGATCCCCTGGAGAAGGGATAGGCTACCCATGCCAGTATTTTTGGACTTTCCTCGTGGCTTAGCTGGTAAAGAATCTGCCTGCAATGAGGGAGACCTGGGTTCGATCCTTGGGTTGGGAAGATCCCCTGGAGAATGGGAATGGCTACCCACTCCAGTATTCTGGCCTGGAGAATTCCATGGACTGTACAGAAAAAAGGAAAAGAAAAAGATGGTAAAAATCACCTACTATTACTTGGCCATATCTTCTAGAACATGGTGGAGTAGGAGGACGTGCATTCATTTTCTGCAAGAACTCCAAAATTATAACTAGCTGCTGAACAACCGTCCACAGGAGAATGTTGGATCCCACCAAAAACATACCCCACATTCAAGGACAAAGGAGAAGTCCCAGCAAGATGGTAGGAGGGGCAAAATCGCATTTAGAATCAAACTCCATTCTCACCAGAGATGTTCAAAGGGCTCAAACGAAACCTTTTGCACACAAGGAGACCCCACAGAGAATAAGTCAGACCTGCCTTTGAGTGTTTGAGTGTCTCCTGTGGAGGTATGGGTCAGCAGTTGCCTGCCACAGGGGCAGGGGCTCTGGGAGTAGCAGACATGGTGTGGTATAAACCCTCTTGGAGGAGACCACCATTAACCCCACCACAGAGCCTCCAGAACTTACACAAGACTGGGGAAACAGACTCTTGAAGGGCACAAACAAAACTTTGTCTGCACCAGGACCCAAGAAAAAGGAGCAGGGACCCCCTCCCCCATGAGTGTCCAGGACCTCCGGTGGAGGCATGGGTGGTGGTGGCCTGCTGCAGGATCTGGGGCACTGAGTATGGCAGTGCATGCACGGGGCCTTTTGAAGGAGGTTGCCATTATCCTCATTGCTTCTAACATAGTTTGGTCTCAGGTCAAACAATAGGGAAGGAACACAGCCATGTCCATCGACAGAAAATTGGATTAAAGATTTACTGAGAAAGGTTCTGCCCATCAGAACAAGACCCAGTCCCCCCCACAGTCAGTCTCTCCCATCAGGTGGCTTCCATAAGTCTCTTACTCTAATCCATCAGAGGGCAGACAGAATGAGACCCACAATCACATAAAACTAATAAAACTGACCACATAGACCACAACCTTGTCTAACTCAACGAAATTATGAGGCATGCTGTGTAGGGCCACCCAAGTCAGATGGGTTACGATGGAGAGTTCTGACAAAATGTGGTCCACTGGAGAACGGAATGGCAAATCACTTCAGTATTCTTGCCTTGAGAACTCCATGAACAGTATGAAAAAGCAAAAAGGTTTGACACTGAAAGATGAACTCCCCAGGTCTATATGTGCCCAATATGCTCTTAGAGAAGAGTGGAGAAATAACTCCAGAAAAAATGAAGAGACAGAGCCAAAGAAAAAACAGCACCAAGTTGTGTATGTGACTGGTGATAGAAGTAAAGTCTGAAGCTGTAAAGAACAATATTGCATAGGAACCTGGAATGTTAGGTCCATGAATCAAGGTAAATTGGAAGTGGTCAAACAGATGGCAAGAGTGAACATTGACATTTTAGGAATCAGCAAACAAAAATGGACTGGGATGGGTGAATTTAACTCAGATGAGCATTATATCTACTACCGTGGGCAAGAGTCCCTTAGCAGAAATGGAGTAGCCCTCATAATCAGCAAAAGAGTTCGAAATGCAGTACTTGGGTGTGATCTCAAAAATGACAGAATGATCTCTGTTCATTTCCAAGGCAAACCATTCAATATCACAATAATCCAAGTCTATACCCTAACACCAGTAATGCTGAAGAAGCTGAAGTTGAATGGTTCTATGAAGACCTACAAGACTTTCTAGAACTAACACCCATAAAAAGATGTCCTTTCCATTATAGGGGACTGGAATGCAAAAGTAGGAAATCAAGAGATATCTGGAGTAACAGGCAAATTTGGCCTTGGAGTACAAAATGAAGCAGGGCAAAGGCTAACAGAGTTTTGCCAAGAGGACAACTGGTCATAGCAAACACCCTCTTCCAACAACACAAGAGATGACTCTACAAATGGACATCACTAGATGGCCTATACCAAAATCAGATTGGTTATATTCTTTGCAGCCAAAGATGAAGAAGCTGTATACAGTCAGCAAAAACACGATTGGGAGCTGACTGTGGCTCAAATCACGAACTCCTTATTGCCAAATTCAGACTGAAATGGAAGAACATAGGGAAAACCACTAAACCATCCAGGTATGATCTAAATCAAATCCCTTATAATTATACAGTGGAAGTGACAAATAGATTGAAGAGATTAGTTTGATTGACAGAGTGCCTGAAGAACTGTGCACAGAGGTTTGTGACATTGTACAGGAAGCAGTGATCAAGACCATCCCAAGAAAAAGAAATGCAAAAAGGTAAAATGGTTGTCTGAGTAGGCCTTACAAATGGTACCTAATGGTGAACCATGTCGGATTTGTGATCTCCAAAGAAGATTTAGCTTCCGGACTAGGGACCAGGCTTGATCACTCAAGAGCTCTTGTGTAGCAGAGTTATATTAAAGTGAAAAAGGGAGAGAGAAACCTTTTGACATAGACATCAGAAGGGGGATGGAGAATGCCCCATCTCTAGCCTTAGCAAGTGAATTATATACTTTTAAATTGGCTATTAAGATAAATCAAAAGAATGTCTCAAGGTTGTAACGATCTTACTAGACCCATTTCCATAATATACATTTTAAGATAACAGGATTAGTCAGAAGGTTTTCAGAAAGGAGAAACATGACCTCAAGCAGGATACATTATTGTTATATAATCCTTACTAAAGAATGTAGAAAAAAAGTTTGTCCTTTCCTCCTCCTTGAGAATTCCAGGCCCCTTTTCCTCCTTGAGAGCCCCAGACTCCTTTCTCCTCCTTAGGGACCCCAGACTTTTTAGTCAACCTGCCTAGGAATTGACTCTCTCATTCCCCCTTTTCTTCTAGGAGAATTATGTTGCCAAGGGAAAGGGGCATCGTTTTCATTCCATAACTACTTCCTGCTTTTGAGGTGCATGGTCCCTAAATTGTTGAGGCAACATATTTTCCTAACCCTCATAATGAAGGTCTCTGATTCCGGGGCCCCAAGTAATAGAGGAGGCTGTGGCACTTGTAGGAGCCTGGACACACATTTGTAACTTAAAAGCTTTCAGATGGTTAGGAGCAAACAACATTTTGCAGTTACAGATGTAAGGTCAAATAGTGGTTAAACCAGGTTAAAACCTAATCAAAATTAAGTCACATTATGTGCATAGTTAAGGTACAATATGTCATACCAGTCCATCTTTAGGATTGTTAGATGTCATCAGATCAAGAAGACGGATCACATATGATTGTCATTGGTGAAGGTATTTGCCGAGTTGAAGAAAGTTCTTTTCTTGAAGTGGAGAAATTCATCATGTGAAGCCTTCAATTGATGAGGAGGGGGAGTGCTCCACAGACCCAGCAATTAGACCCATTTTGAAGGCTGGGTCAGGGGTCACCTCCCAGAGTTTTTGAAATGTCTGTTGAAAAGATGAAAGGTGAGTCACATAGTTAGTTAACTCCAAGGTTAAGGATCTATGATAGTATCTGTGCACAAAAGTGGTCTGTCATTGAGATAATCCCGTTTTGGGGGGCAATTAGAGCCCTCATTAAAGGTATGGGTAAAATTTTAAACCAACTGTCGTGTATTCCCTGAGTTAGCTTATATGAATGTCTTTTAATAATGCCATTAGCCTTTTCAACTTTTTCTGAAGATTGGGGTCTCCAGGAACAGTGTAAGTGATATTCTATTCCTCGAGTTTTTGACACCCCTTGAGTTACAGCAACTTTAAAGATGGAGCATTGTTGCTCTGAATTATAGAGTTTAAGATCCCACTTGCACCATGAAAAATCAGTACACTAAGATTTTGCCCATTAGTAAATTTATGAGCTTTAAGCATTAGCAAAACAATAGTAGCAATTACCCTCAAGCAATGTAGTCATAGCCTTTTTTCAGTAACAAGCAAACTAAACTCTGATTCTGTTGCTGTTGCTGCTGCTAAGTTGCTTCAGTCATGTCCGACTCTGTGCGACCTCATAGACGGCAGCCCACAAGGCTCCTGCGTCCCTGGGATTCTCCAGGCAAAAACACTGGAGTGGGTTGTCAGTTCCTTCTCCATATATGATCCTTTTAAAAGACAAAGATATGCTTTTGAAAAACGCATATCATCCAGAACTTCTTATGATAAATTTTTGTATATATTTTAATAATATATTTTCTAGTTACAAAAATGTATGCTTTATAGGAATTTGGAAAATGTAGAAAAGCCAAATGAAGAAAACAGAAAGCTTGTATTCTCCAGCCATACAAAAAAAAAAAAAAAAATCCCTGTATAACCAGCCGTATGTCAGATCAGATCAGACACCAAGTAAGCTATATAGATCAGATCAGACACCAAGTAAGCTATATTCTGATTGCGAGCTATTACTCGCAGTGATACAAGCAATGTGCTTTCTGATCATTTCTAAATACCTCCTTAAGAGAAGACTGAAAGTGAGCCAGTGATTCAGAGAGGATCAATTCCAGACGAAAGCATATTAATGACTCCAAGGGCACAAGGAAGGATGTTGGTCCAGTGACAGTCAGGTCTCCCAGCTCTCACTGCCGAGGATCCAGGTTCAACCCCTGGTGGGGGAACTAAGACCCCATAAGCCAGTGGGAGCCTCCTGGCCCTGGGGGGCTGAGGAAGGTATCCACTGGGCCATGCCAAGCAAGGCTTGTCGTCTCTATCCACAAAAACTGGTGGAGTTTGGTCCAAACAAAAGATCTGAGTCTAGCTGCTCCCAAGGTTTTCACTGGTTCTGAGGAGGCTGTAATCCACCCAGGGAGGGATGAGGAAGGGGCAGGCTGCAGCCCCTCACAGACAGACATGAAGCCCTCTGCACGGCCCTGGAGACTGCGTTTCTTTTCACAAAGTCAGAAGGCACACCTGAGTTCCGGGAAGGAACTGAAGAGATTGACTGAGTTGTTTTCTCAATCAAACACTTTTTGGAATCAATGGGCTCTTGGTGTAGCCTGAGTGGTTCACAAAAATGTGCATCTATACTGATGTGACATGGGGGAAAAATAAAGCAATGCTGATTTTCTTACACACACACACACACACACACACGCGCACACACACACACACGCACACACACACACACACACGTACTCGGCCTTAAGGTGGACTGAAGACAGAATTATTAGGCCATCTGCCTTTTCCCTCACTGAACAACGACCACTTGGCCAAACTCCACCATTTCTAAGGATGCCAGGTAAACTGGTGTAAATGAAGTCAGGATGTTAGAGGAGACTAACAGACAGTGCGTATGAATCAGATTCAAATCTCCATGATGGTAACTGGCACACAAACCTGAGAACCAGCTGATCCCTGGGCAGTGGTCACACACACCCGGCCACCCACCTGCCCAGGCATCTCGATCTGGCTGTGGCAGCCTCACGGGCCACGGTCCCTACAGGCACTCCCCTTTCATAAACCCACTGCCACGGAGCACGTGACAAAGGGGGTCTCTCCATTCCCGAAGTCCTCTGTCTGAAGACTGTACCTTCCTGGGCTCTGCTAAAATCTGTCATCAAAGACTACAGAGTTCTGTTAGGCAAGCTCAAAGTTAGAGCCTTCAGGAGAGCAGATTGAAGAGCCTTAAAAAGCCTTTTGGGTCTTGAGGATCAAACCAGCTTGTCAGCTTGGGGGTACTGAATCTCAATCATAAGTTTATATAAAGGCCAGGCAAGTTCCCCATACAATTATAGAAAGGTCAAAGAGACCAGGAAAAGGTGACTGTTAAAGGAAAGTTCAGTCCACACACTGCCCATTTCTGGCTGCACCCCTCACAGGGACCTTGAGTGTCTCTTGGCACTGGGGGTTGGTATAAACTTCCAACAAGGCTTCCCTTTCTGGGGCTGCCTTCAGTCATTCTGAGGCACCACAAAACCACAAAGCAGGGCTCACCATGTGTTTCGCACAGGGTGTGTCGTTCGTTTACACAAGCACACCGTAGAGATAGTAAAGTAAATCAGAAAACGTGAATACTGAGAAAGTGGAGAGTCTAGAGCTCTGAGTGTTCTTACCTTGTCCTGAAAATCCTAGATGAGCCCTCAGGATGATAGCTTACTGTGAACTACGTCAGATTCGTGATCTCTGAAGAAGACTTAGCTTCGGGATCAAGGACCAGGCTTGATAACTCAAGAGCTCTTGTGCAACAGGGATTTATTAAAGTGAAAAAGGGACAGAGAAAGCTTCTGACATGGGCATCAGAAGGAGGATGGACAGTGCCCCCATCCCTAGTCTTAGCAAGGGAAATATATACTTTTAAATTGGTTATTAGAATAAATAAAATAAAATCTCAAGGTTGTAAAGATCTTGCTAGACTCATTCCCATAATATACATTTAAAGATAACAGGATTAGTCAGTTCAGTTCAGTTCAGTTCACTCACCCAGTCATGTCCGACTCTTTGTGACCCCAAGAATCACAGCACGCCAAGCCTGCCTGTCTATCACCAACTCATGGAGTTCATTCAAACTCATGTCCATCGAGTCGGTGATGCCATCCAGCCATATCATCCTCTGTCATCCCCTTTTCCTCCTGCCCCCAATCCCTCCCAGCATCAGAGTCTTTTCCAATGAGTCAACTCTACTCATGAGGTGGCCAAAATATTGGAGTTTCAGCTTCAGCATCGGTCCTTCCAGTGAACACCCAGGACTGATCTCCTTTAAGATAGATTGGTTAGATCTTGCAGTCCAAGGGACTCTCATGAGTCTTCTCCAACACCACAGTTCAAAAGCATCAATTCTTTGGCGTTCAGCTCTCTTCACTATCCAACTCTCACATCCATACATGACCACTGGAAAAACCATAGCCTTGACTAGATGGACCTTTGTTGGCAAGGTAATATCTCTGCTTTTGAATATGTTATCTAGGTTGGTCATAACTTTTCTTCCAAGGAGTAAGCATCTTTTAATTTCATGGCTGTAGTCACCATCTGCAGTGATTTTCTAGCCCCTCAAAATAAAGTCTGACACTGTTTCCACTGTTTCCCTATTTGCCATGAAGTGATGGGACCAGATGCCATGATCTTCGTTTTCTGAATATTGAGCTATAAGCCAACTTTTTCACTCTCCTCTTTCACTTTCATCAAGAGGCTTTTTAGTTCCTCTTCACTTTCTGCCATAAGGTTGGTGTCATCTGCATATCTGAGGTTGTTGATATTTCTCCCCACAATCTTGATTCCAGCTTGTGCTTCTTCCAGCC
>SJYV01030750.1:50548-69522 GCA_006410875.1 Neotragus pygmaeus
GGTTCACGTATTGCTGAAGCCTGGCTTGGAGAATTTTAAGCACTACTTTACTAGCATGTGAGAAAAGTGCAATTGTGCGGTAGTTTGAGCATTCTTTTGCATTGCCTTTCTTTGGAATTGGAATGAAAATTGACCTTTTCCAGTCCTGTGGCCACTGCTGAGTTTTCCAAATTTGCTGGCATATTGAGTGCAGCACTTTCACAGCATCATCTTTCAGGATTTGAAATAGCTCAACTGGAATTCCATCACCTCGACTAGCTTTGTTCATAGTGATACTTTTTAAGGCCCACTTGACTTCACATTCCAGGATGTCTGGCTCTAGGTGAGTGATTGTTCACACTATCGCGATTATCTTGGTCATAAAGCTTTTTTTGGTACAGTTCTTCTGTGTATTCTTGCCAAGTCTTCTTAATATCTTCTGCTTCTGTTCGGTCCATACCATTTCTGTCCTTTATTGAGCCCATCTCTACATGACATGCTCGCTTGGTATCTCTCATACTCAGAAGAGTGCTGGCTGTGACAGACCACGCAGAAACACAGCCGAGAGAAGCTACCCCTCATCCAAGGTCAGGGGTGGCGACCAAGAGTGCCCGGCTGCATTTGCACAGGAGTGGCTGAGAGGATCTACCCCACAACCGAGGTCAGGGGTGGCAGCCAAGATGAGCTATTGCATGCCAGAGGCAAGGTGGTGGCTGAGAGAAGCTACCACATGCCCAAGGTCAGGGGAGGCGGCCGAGGAGAGCAACCCACATCCAAGGAGTGGTGGCTGCGTGGGCATAGGAGGGCTGAGAGGAGCTACTCCACTTCTAAGGGCAGGAGGGGCAGCTGTGAGGAGATATCCCTTGGCCAAGTAAAGGAGCAGTGGCTGTGCTTTGCTGGAGCAGCTGTGAAGAGATACCCCACGTCCAAGGTAAGAGAAACCCAAGTAAGATGGTAGGTGTTGCGAGAGGCATCAGAGGGCAGACACACTGAAACCATAATCACAGAAAACTAACCCATCTGATCACACGAACCACAGCCTTGTCTAACTCAGTGAAACTAAGCCATGCCATGTGGGGCCACCCAAGACAGACGGGTCATGGTGGAGAGGTCTGACAGAATGTGGTCCATTGGAGAAGGGAATGTAAAACCATTTCAGTGTTCTTGCCTTGAGAACCCTATGGATGGTATGAAAAGGCAAAACGATAGGATACTGAAAGGGGAACTCCCCAGGTCAGTAGGTGCCCAATATGCTACTGAGATCANTTGGAGAAGGGAATGTAAAACCATTTCAGTGTTCTTGCCTTGAGAACCCTATGGATGGTATGAAAAGGCAAAACGATAGGATACTGAAAGGGGAACTCCCCAGGTCAGTAGGTGCCCAATATGCTACTGAGATCAGTGGAGAAATAACTCCACAAAGAATGAAGAGAGGGAGCCAAAGCAAAAACAATACCCAGTTGTGGATGTGACTGGTGATAGAAGCAAGATCCGATGCTGTAAAGGGCAATATTGCATAGGAACCTGGAATGTCAGGTCCGTGAATCAAGGCAAATTGGAAGTGGTCAAACAGGAGATGGCAAGAGTGAACATCGACATTCGAGGAATCAGCGAACTAAAATGGACTGGAATGGGTGAATTTAACTCAGATGACCATTATATCTACTACTGTGGGCAGGAATCCCTTAGAAGAAATGGAGTAGCCATCATGGTAAACAAGAGTCCAAAATGCAGTTTGGATGCAATCTCAAAAACGACAGAATGATCTCTGTTCGTTTCCAAGGCAAACCATTCAATATCACAGTAATCCAAGTCTATGCCCTTCAGTAATGCTGAAAAAAGAAGCTGAAGTTTAATGGTTCTATAAAGACCTACAAGACCTTTTAGAACTAACACCTAAAAAAAAAATGTCCTTTTCATTATAAGGGACTGGAATGTTAAAGTAGGAAGTCAAGAAACACCTGGGGTAACAGGCAAACTTGGCCTTGGAGTATGGCATGAAGCAGGGCAAAGGCTAACCGATTTTTGCTAAGAGAACACACTGGTTATAGCAANAAAAATGTCCTTTTCATTATAAGGGACTGGAATGTTAAAGTAGGAAGTCAAGAAACACCTGGGGTAACAGGCAAACTTGGCCTGGGAGTATGGCATGAAGCAGGGCAAAGGCTAACCGATTTTTGCTAAGAGAACACACTGGTTATAGCAAACACCCTCTTCCGACAACACAAGAGAAGACTCTACACATGCACATCACCAGATGGTCAACACCGAAATCAGACTGATTATATTCTTTGCAGCCAAAGATGGAGAAGCTCTATACTGTCAACAAAAACAAGACCAAGAGCTGACTGTGGCTCAGATCATGGACTCCTTATTGCCAAATTCAGACTTGAGTTGAAGAAGTGGGGAAAACCACTAGACCATTCAGGTATAACCTAAATCAAATCCTTTATGATTATACAGTGGAAATGAGAAATAGATTTAAGGGACCAGATCTGATAGAGTGCCCAATGAACTATGGACAGAGTTTCATGACATTTTACAGGAAACAGGGATAAAGACCATCCCCATAGAAAAGAAATGCAAAAAAGCAAAATGGCTGTCTGAGGAGGCCTTACAAATAGCTGTAAAAGGAAGAGAAGCCAAAAGCAAAGGAGAAAAGGAAAGATATAAGCATCTGAATGCAGAGTCCCAAAGAATAGCAAAGAGAGATTAGAAAGCCTTCCTCAGTGATCAATGTAAAGAAATAGAGGAAAACAACAGAATGGGAAAGATCTCTTCAAGAAAACAGGATTAGTCAGAAGATTTTCATGAAGGAGAAACATCCTCAAGCAGGATACATTATTGTTATATAATCCTTACTAGGGAATGTAGGAAAAAATGTTTGTCTTTTTCTCCTCCTCGAGAATTCCAGACCCCTATCTCCTCCTTGAGAGCCCCAGACTCCTTTTTCTCCCCAGGGACCCTGAACTTTTTATCAACCTGCCTAGGAACTGACTCTCTTGCAAACAGCTGAGAAAAGAAGAGAAACTAAAGGCAAAGGAGAAAAAGAAAGATATACCCATTTGAATGCAGAATTCCAAAGAATAGCAAGGAGAGAAAACAAAGCCGTCCTCAGTGATTAATGCACAGAAATAGAGGAAAACAATAGAATGGAATGACTAGAGATCTCTTCAAGATAATTAGAACTATCAAGGGAACATTTCATGCAAAGATGAGCACCAATAAAGGACAGAATGGTATGGACCTAACAGAAGCAGAAGATATTAAGAGGTGGCAACAATACACAGAACTGTACAAAAAAGATCTTAGTGACCCAGATAACCACAATGGTGTGATCATTCACCTAGAGCCAGACATCCTGGAATGTGAAGACAAGCAGGCCATAGGAAGCATCACTACAAATAAAGCTAGTGGAGGTGATGGAATTCCAACTGAGCTATTTCAAATCCTAAAAGATGATGCTGTGAAAGGGCTACACTCAATATGCCAGAAAATTTGGAAAACTCTCCAGTGGGCATAGGGCTGGAAAAGGTCAGTTTTCATTCCTAAAGACAGGCTGGAAAAGGTCAGTTTTCATTCCTAAAGAAAGGCAATGTCAAAGAATGTTCAAACTGCTGCACAACTGCACTCATCTCCAAAGATAAGAAAGTAATGCTTAAAATTCTCCAAGCTAGGCCGCAACAGTGTGTGAACCGTGAACTTCCAGATGTTCAAGCTGGATTTAGAAAAGGCAGAGGAAACAGAGATCAAATTTCCAATACCCATTGGATCATCAAAAACAAGAGAGTTCCAGAAAAACATCTATTTTTTGCTTTACTGACTATGCCAAAGCCTCTGACGGTGTGAATCACACCAAACTGTGGAAAATTCTTCGAGAGATGGGAATACCAGACCACCTGATCTGCCTCCTAAGAAATCTGTATGCAGGTCAAGGAGAAACATTTAGAACTGGACATGGAACAACAGACTGGTTTCAAATCTGGAAAGGAGTACGTCAAGCCTGTACATTTTCACTCTGTTTATTTAACTTATATATTGAATACATCATGCAAAATGCCAGGCAGCATGAAGCAAAAGATGGAATCAAGATTGCTGGGAGAAATATCAATAACCTCAGATACACAGATGACACCACCATTATGGCAGAAACTGAAGAAGAACTAAAGAGCTTCTTGATGAAAGTGAAAGAGGAGAGTGAAAATATTGGCTTAAAACTCAGCATTCAGCAAACTAAGATCATGGAATCTGGTCCCATCACTTCATGGCAAATAGATGGGAAAACAGTGGAAACAGTGACAGACTTTATTTTCTTGGGCTCCAAAATCACAGCAGATGGTTACTGCAGCCATGAAATTAAAAGACACTTGTTCCTTGGAAGAAAAGCTATGGCCAACCTAGATAGCGTATTCAAAAGCAGAGACATTACTTTGCCAACAAAGGTCCATCTAGTCAAAGCTATGGTTTTTCCAGTAGTCATGTATGGATGGAAGAGTTGAAGTATAAAGAAAGCTGAGCACCAAAAAAAATGGATGCTTTTGAACTGTTTTGCGGGAGAAGACTCTTGAGAGTCCCTTGGACTTCAAGGAGATCAAATCAGTCCAACCTAAAGAAAATCAGTCCTGAATATTCATTGGACGGACTAATGCTGAAGCTCGAATACTTTGGCCACCTGATGTGAAGAACTGACTCATTGGAAAAGCTCCTGATGCTGGGAAAGATTAAAGGCAGGAGGAGAAGGGGATGACAAGATGGTTGCATGGCATCACTGAGTCAGTAGACATGAGTCTGAGCAAGCTCCAGGAGTTGGTAATAGATAGGGAAGCCTGGTGTGCTGCAGTCCATGGCAAAGAATCAGACATGACAGAGTGATTGAACTGAACTGAACTAAATTCCTTGGCCATAGCTACTTCATCAGTTGTTGCTCTCAAATGTTGTAATGCTAGATGGTTTTACTGAGCACATCAAGTTTCTGAGGAGCATATTTTCCATTTCTCTATATTCTTCACAGTTTCTCATTGCATCTGCAAATGTAGACTTCTCTCAATAAATTCAAATATGTTGAGATAAATGCTGAATGTGACTCAACTAGTTGGTAACAGGCTTACTGGGAAATTTTCTGTGAAATACGGATTCAAATATTTTGTAATAAGAATCAAAAGAATAACAAATGATCTTAACTGAATTTTACTGTTTGTTTCTCTGAATCCTACATGGAAGAAGATTGTTCAGAACGGATCACTTCAAAACTTGTAAAAAGACAATAGGCAATTACAGGTTTATCTCCCAGCACATAACTCAAGGTATAGACTCTTCTGATCTTAATCTCTTTGGTCCATTCCAAGATGCTCTTGCTTTTTAATCTACAGCCTGCATTCTTGATTTTGATGGTCATTTTTAAGCATGCTGTGCATGACACAGTAATGTTATTCTGTGTCTCTTATTCTCAAAGATGCAAATAGAGATCAGTACTTATTTACTTCCCCATAGGTTGATCTCAATATTTGCAAATATTTTAATAATAACAGCACCAAAGTTTCCATAAAATACCTTTTATTTTTGTTGTAGTGTTTTTCTAGTTTTTCCCAGCTATAAATTTAGTAGTGGGTTTTACCTGAAATGTACAAATAGATCTTATTTTTATTTTCACCTGATTATTTTTACTTAAGAATAAATTGCATTTATACTATTTTCAGTGAGAAAATTATTTTAAACAGATGCTCATTGAGGTTACCATTTATAATCCCCCTTACTATATTATATTTGAACCAGAAAATAACCCAGAAATGTTTAGCTACAGTTGGCAAGAAAAATTTTACATAATAGCTGGGCCAATAAAACCCTTCATTTTGGTCCATAAATAGATGGTTTTAATAATTAACTGATTTATGAAATAAGGCACATTATTTTGTAGTTAAAATCATCAGATATTCAACTACCATAAAGAAATTTTTGGTTGATTTGAGCTTGCTTACTTAAAAAACATTTATGATTATATGAATTTTTCAATGTATATTGTCAAGAGTATATCACATACTATGTTTAAACCCTTGTAAACAAAAAGGAAAAAAATATACACAATGAAAATTATGTAAGTGAAGTGAATATCTTTAAACCAATAGCTAAAAATAACTGAGTTACACAAAGCCACTAATCAAAATCTAAGGAGAAAAACTTTCTCAGCACTGTTCTCATTTTCTCCTGGTAATTGGTTTTCTTTTTTCATACCTCTGGAATTAGAGGAGACTTAACAGTGGAAGAAGAAAAGACACACAGAGAAAATGAGAACTTGACAGACCCACAGGATTAACATCGGCTTTCTCCTCAGTCTTGTTAATGACAGACTTGCTCATAATGCCTGTGACTCTAGGAAATCATTTGTTGGTGAGCCACTTTTAGATTTCTTTGTATTTGTGGCAGATCGTATATATCTGACTGGTTTTCTTCCTTACATTTTCTTTTTTATGATTGTGTGAAATACTAGTGCTGGATGGAAAATATTGAAATAAAAGTTGCTTTTCCCTGGTTTAGCCTTTAAAAAAACTAGAAAAACTTTAAAATGAGGCTAAAGCTTTGTCTTTCTCTAGTACCCTACTACTGTGTCTCTCTGTTTTCTTTCAAGCAATAATGAACTGAGCATTTCATAATAGGTATCAGTAGATGCCTTGAGATGAATCGTCACCAACAGAAAAGTCTGGAACTCAGAGTAGTGGAGCAGAAATGTCTTTATACAAGGAATTTGGTCAAGTCTCTTGACTCTAGTTTAAAACTTCTTCCTATGGCTGATTCATGTTGATGCATGGTGGAAACCATCTCAATATTGTAGAATAATTATTTACCAATTAAAATAAAATAAAAAAAGAAACTTCCTCCTGTATGTCACTATTCCTCAATCACTCCAGAAAGCTAGCAATCAATCCTTTATCTATAATTCCCCAGAGCAAAAACCAGAATTCTCTTAAACTCTGTAATTAGGATTTCCCCCCTATTTCACTTCTTGAATTTTAATCCCTTCATCATAATTATTGTATTGCTACTGTAATACTTGATGATGAAAATAGTATATTTTCTTTAGAGAAAATGTGAAAAATAAAGAAAACAGGGAGAGCAATTAATCACTATGGTTTTTCCTGTGGTCATGTATGGATGTGAGAGTTGGACTGTGAAGAAGGCTGAGCGCCAAAGAATTGATGCTTTTGAACTGTGCTGTTGAAGAAGACTCTTGAGAGTCCCTTGGACTGCAAGGAGATCCAACCAATCCATTCTGAAGGAGATCAGCCCTGGGATTTCTTTGGAAAGAATGATGCTAAAGCTGAAACTCTAGTACTTTGGCCACCTCATGCAAAGAGTTGACTCATTGGAAAAGTCTCTGATGCTGGGAGGGATTGGGGGCAGGAGGAGAAGGGGACAACAGAGGATGAGATGGCTGGATGGCATCACTGACTTGATGGATGTGAGTCTGAGTGAACTCCGGGAGTTGGTGATGGACAGGGAGGCCTGGCATGCTGTGATTCATGGGGTCACAAAGAGTCGGACATGACTGAGCGACTGAACTGAACTAAACTGAAAGATGGGTTAGTAATAATAATTTTGATACATATATTGCAAGGTTTATTTCTATGCATACAGGTACTTACTACATACCTTAATATCTTCAGAGTGTAGAGGAGTATAGTGTACGCTCAGTAAATACTTATTGAGTGGATCATTGAATGTAGGGATCATGTTGGGGCAAGGAGGAGACCAAAACATAGTCAATGTAAAAGGCATAGACCTAAGGAAAATGAACAATGAGGGAAATTAGGCAATGTTACGTCCACAGAATTCCTTCTTTTCCTTACATGCTAAATTACATAATATATAGCATAAGGATTGTAGATTCAAACTCCAATGTAATACTTAATTTCTAGAAATGGAGGCATGTTGTAGGGCCCTCTGTGCCAGAGGCTGTCTCATCTTTGCAGTGTGATCATTTTGTTTGAGGGCAAGATTCCTACTTTCCCTACAGGGTCTCTTCTTATCCTACCCTCTAAGCATCTGATTGGAAGGAGTTTGATATTGCTTCATACAATTCTATCACTTTGAGGAACACAGTGTAGTCTCATTACAGGGCTAATTTACAGACAGATATAATCAGTTTAAATCCACAGCATGAGATATTCAAATAGAGGTCCGAGTTTGAGTAAGTTTTGTGAAGGAAAACTTGTAAATCTTTTTAAGTATTTCTTAAACTTACTCTCAAAAGAATAGTCTCATTTTATATTCCTCATTGAGCTGTATAAGCTTCCTCTGTCAATAAGAGGACCTTTATCAGAAGTCCTGGTAACTGCCTCACTTTTTCTCCCTTTATCATATGTTTGCTCACCTTGTATTGTGAGCTCTATGCAGTGAATCAGGGATTATACAAAGTTTCAGTCAATTAATGTCTTAGATCAAAGGCATCACTCCACAGTTTCTTACATCATTCCATATGTTAGCAGTGATTTTTATGGAGAATGATTACTAGTTCTGAGATTACACAGATTTAACCTGCATACTTGAACAAGTTTTCTTGATGCCATAGTTGATTTCAAACAGGATTTCATTTCACAAAATGACAAGATATTGAAAAATTATAGGAAAGGAGTCAGAGAACACTAAATGGATGGTATGAAAAAGCTCTCTATGAGGGAGAGTATGAGGGAATTCTGAGAGAAGGAGGGTGAGAGGCAACTCTGAGAAAGGGAAGATGTAAGGGAATTCTGAGAGAAGGAAGCTGCTAGGAAACTCGGAGAGGGAAAGTAAGAGGGAATTCTGAGAAAATAAAGGTGAGATTTAATTCTGAGAGAAGGAGAGTAACAGGGAATACTGCTAAAGGGAGAATGAGAGGAAAATCTAACTGAGGGAGAGTGCAAGGGAATTCTGAGAGAAGAGTGAGAGATAATTATGAGAGGACAATGTGAGGGAATTCTGAGAGAAAAGGGGAATTCTGAGAGAAGGCAAATGAAGATATTCTCAGAGGGTGTGAAGGAATACTCAGTGAGAAAGGGTGTGAGAGATATAAGAGAAGGAAAACGAGAGGGAATTCTGAAAGAAGGAAGGTGAAAAGGAATTCTAAGTAAGGGAATTGTTGTTGTAAAGTCCCTAAGTTATGTGCCACACTTTTTTTGTTTCCAGTCTCCTCTGTCTAAGGGATTCCCCAGGCAAGAATACTGGAATGGATCACCATTTCCTTCTTCAGGGCATCTACCCCCTCCAGGGATCAAACCTGAATCTCTTGCATTAAATGCAGGCAGATTCCTTACCTCTGAGCCACCAGGGAAGCCCAAGTGAAGAAGGGTGTCAGGGATTTCTGAGAGAAGGAGGATGAGGAAATTCTGAGAAAAGGCAGGAGCAGAGAATAGTGAGGTGAATAGAGAGTGTGAGAGAAAGAGAATGAGAAGGAATTCTAAGAGAAGGAAGGTGAGAGGGAATTCAGAAAGAATGTGAGAGGGAATTCTGAGTGAGAGAGGCTGTGAGGGAGTTGTGAGAGAAGGAGAGTGAGAGGGACTGAGGAGAGGAGCGTTTGGAGAGAAGAAAGGTGTGAGGGAATTCTGAGTAAGGGAGAATGTGTGGGAAGAGTGACAAGAAAGATGAGAGGGGATTCTGAGAAAATGAGAGTGAGAAGGAATACTGAGAGAAGGAAGGAAAAGAGGGAATTCTGAACAAGGGAGAGTGTGAGTAAATTCTGAGTAGAGACTGAGAAGGAATTCTGAGAGGAGGAAGGTGTGACAAAACTCTGAGAGAGGAAAGGTAAGAAGAAATTCTGAGAGGAGAGTGAGACAAAATTCTGAGAGAAAGAGGCTGAGAGAGAATTCTGAGTGAAGAACAATGAGAGGAATTCTGAGAAAATGAAAGTGAGTGGGAATATTGAGAAAAGGAGACTGAGAGGGAATTCTCAGAGAAGAGGTGAGAAGGAATTATGAGAGAGAAAGGGTGCGAGGGGATTCTGAGAGAAAAAACATGAGAGAATTTTTAGAGAAGGAACCTGAGAGTGAAATAATGAGGGAGGGTGTGAGGTAATTCATAGTGATGGAGGGTACGAAGGAATTATGAGAAAAGGGATAGGTGAAAGGGAATTCTAAGAAAAGGATGTATGAGAAAACTGAGAGAGGGAAAGTTAGGAATTCTGAGAGAAGGAGAGTGGGGGAATTGTAACAGGAGAGTGACAGGGAATATTGAAAGAAGGGTGTGGGAATTGTAAAAGAAGGAGAGTGAGAGGGAATTTTGAGAGAAACTATGAGAGGGAATGCTGAGCAAGAGAGGGATAAGGGATTTTTGAGAGAATCAGAATGTGAGGGAATTCTGAGTGAAGGAAGGTGACAAGGAATTCTGAGAGGAGGAGAATGCAGGTGAATTCTGAGAGAAGAAGGGTGCTAAGCACAGCAGCATGGTAGGGTAAGAGGGAATCTGGGTGAGAGAAAGTGTGAGGAATTCTGAAAGAAGAAAGGTGAGAAGGAATTCTGAGAGAAGAAAGGTGAGAGAGAATTTTGAGTGAGAGAGGATGTGAGGGAATTCTGAGATAAGGAGAATGAGAGGGAATTCTGAAGGAAGAAAATGAGAGGGAATTTTGAGTGAAGGTGAATGAGAAAGAATTCTGAGAGGAGAGTGATAGGGAATTCCAAGAGAAGAAATGTGAGAGGGATTTCTGAGTGAGAGAGTAGATAAAGGACTCTAAAAAAAGAACATGAGGGAATTCTAGCAAGGAAGTGTGTGATGTTATTCTGAATGAGGTAGGGTAAGAGGGAAATCTCAGTGAGGAAGGGTGTGAGAGAATTGTGAGAGTAGTGTGAGGGAGTTCTGAGAGAAGGAGATTGTGAGGGAATTCTGAGGAAAAGAGAGTGATAGGAAATTCTAAGAGAAGGAGAGTGAGATGAAATTCTGAAAGAAGAAAGATGAGGGAATTCTGAGAGCAGGAGGGTGAAAGGCAATTCTAAGAGAAGAAAAGTAAGGGATTCTGAGGGAGAGAGTGTGTGATGGTATTCTGAATGAGGTAGGTAAGAGGAAATCTGAGTGAGGGAGGGTGTGATGGCATTCTGACTGAAGTAGGGTAGGAGGGAATCTGAGTGAGGGAGGGTGTGAGGGATTTCTGATAAAAGGGAAAAGGTGAGGGAATTGTGGGAGAAGGTGAGGGAATTGTGAGAGAAGGAGAGAGTGAGGGAATTATGAAAGAAGGGAGATGAGAGGAAATTCTGAGAGCCGAAAGGTAAGAGGGAATTTTGAGTGAAAGAAGGTATGAGGTTATTGTAAGAGAAGGAGAGTGAGAGAGAATTTTGAAAGAGAAAAGTAAGAGGGAATTTTGAGAGGAGGAGGACAAGAAGGAATTCTGAGAGAAGAAAGCACGGTGAGAAGGAATTTTGAGTGAGGGAGCCTGTGATGATATTATGATTGAGGTATAGGATAAAAGGGAATCTGAGTGAGAGAGGGTGTGAGAGAATTCTGAGAGGAGAGTTAGCAGGGAATTAAAAGAAGAAGAAGAAGAAGAAGAAGAAGAATGAGGGAATTCTGAGAGAAGAAAGATTTCAGAGGCAATTTTGAGTGACAGAGGGTGTGAGGGCATTTTGAAAGAAGGAGAGTGAGGGAATTCTGAGGTAAGAAGGGTGAACAGGGAATTTTAAAAGAAGAGTGAGAAGAAATTCTGAGAGACTACAGATCAGAGGGAATTCTGAAAGAGGGAAGGTGTGAGGGAATTTTGAGTGAGGGAGGAGGTGATGAAAGTCTGAGGATGAAATGTTTAAAAATATATATACTTCAATCTTTCCATGTTTTTGTAGATTGATATTATTTTCCTTTCTTTTTACAACTTGAAATAGCACAACTCTGAACACTTTTATATATGCTCTTTGGTAAACATTTCTGTTGGATCTATACAAAGGAATAGAATTGCTGAATTGTGGGATTATATATGTCAAGTTTTAGAAGATATTAAGTAGTTTTCCCAAGTTATTTTACTAAATTAGACTGTCACCAGCAAAATAAGAGTACTTTTTTACTACCACAACCTGTGAGCATTTGATATTGTACACATGTTTTTTCTTCTTTTAAATCTTTTTGCTGGCAGTTTTGTTAGTTTTTTATTAGCATTTTCTTAGGAACCATATATATTGAAGTGTTTAGAAAGTTAACTGTAGGTGATTTTTTTCACAATATATTGTTGTTGTTCAGTCACTAAGTCAAGTTGGACTCTTTGTGACCTTATGGACTGCAGCATGCCAGGCTTTCTTATCCTNTGTATGGCAAATCCAATAGAGTATTGTAAAGTTAAATTTAAAAATAAATAAATTAAAAAAAAAAAGAAAGTTAACTGTAGGTGATTTTTTTCACAATATATTGTTGTTGTTCAGTCACTAAGTCAAGTTGGACTCTTTGTGACCTTATGGACTGCAGCATGCCAGGCTTTCTTATCCTTCACTATTTCCCAGAGTTTGCTCAAATTCAAGTCCATTGAGTCAGTGATGCTATCTAACCATCACATTCTGCCACCCTCTTTTCCTTTTGCATTTAGTCTTTCCCAGCATCAGGGTCTTTTCCAATGAATCTCCTCTTTGAGTCAGGTGGCCAAAATATTGGAGTTTTAGCTTCAACAGCAGTCCTTCCCATGAATATTCAGAGTTGATTTCCTTTAGGAAGGACTGTTTGATCTCCTTGTTGTCCAAGGGACTTTAAGGTTTTTTTCCAGCATCACAACTAAAATTCATCAATTTTGGGGCGCTCAGTCTTCTTCATAGTCCAAATCTGACATTCGTACTTGACTACTGGAAAAACCATAGCTTTGACCATATGGACCACTGTAGGCAAAGTAATGTCTCTGCTCTTTATTTATTTATTTTTTTCCTGCTCTTTAATATACTCTTTAGATTTGTCATAGGTTTTCTTCCAAGGAGCAAGCGTCTTTTAATTTCATGGCTGCAATCATCATCCACAGTGATTTTGGAGCCCAAGAAGGTAAAATCTGTCATTGTTTCCACTGTTTCCCCATCTATTAACCATGAAGTGATGGGACCAGATGCCATGATCTTAGTTTTTTTGAAATTTGAGTTTTAAACCAGCTTTTTCACTCTCTTCTTTTTTCACCCTCATAAGAGCTTCTTTAAGAGGCTTCCCTGGTGGCTCAGAGATTAAAGCGTCTGCCTCCAATGTGGGAGACCCGGNAGAATATAATCAATCTGATTTCAGTGTTGACCATCTGTGATGTCCATGTGTAGAGTCTTCTCTTGTGTTATTGGAAGAGGGTGTTTGCTATGACCAGTTTGTTCTCTTGGAAAAGCTCTGTTAGCCTTTGCCTGCTTCATTTTATACTCCAAGGCCAAGTTTGCTTGTTATTCCAGGTATCTCCTGACTTCGTATTTTTGCATTCCAGTCCCCTATAATGAAAAGGACATCTTTTTTGGCAGTTTGTTCTAAAAGGTCTTGTAGGTCTTCATAGAACCATTCCAATTCACCTTCTTCAGCATTACTAGTTGGGGTATAGACTTGGGTTACTGTGATATTGAATGGCCTGCTTTGGAAACGAACAGAGATCATTCTGTCATTTTTGAGATCGTACCCAAGCAATGCATTTTGGACTCTTTTGTTGACTATGAGGACGACTTCCTTTCTTCTAAGGGATTCTTGTTCACAGTAGTGGATATAATGGTCACCTTAATTAAATTTTCCCATTCCAGTCCATTTTAGTTTACTGATTCCTAAAGTGTGGATGTTTGTTCTTGCCATCTTCTGTTTGACCACTTCTAATTTACCTTGATTCATGGACCTAACATTCATAGACATAAATAGATAAAATACATATGGAAATATACTATGTATTTATAGGTGTGTGGCACATTGTTTTATATCCCCATCTTTTTGACTTAGCATTTTGTTGAGCATATAATTAATTCTTTAGTTCTTTTGAGAAATATGATTTTATTGGCTACATATTACATGTATGAATGCTCCATAGTGCATTTTGTTACTCACTGTTGAGTGCTTATATTGCTTTTAGCTTTTCCAACAGCATATATCTTTATTTAAAAGCTGGTTTTCCTCCCTTTATTTACGACAGAATCTTCAAAATGAAATTACTGAACCAAAGGCAATTAAATTTACTGTAAGTCTCATGCATTGCTATGTTGCTGCCTCTACAAAATGAAGCAACATGCTTTTCTTGTACTAGTGCTTATGCACACCCATTCCAAAGTTCCTCTCTTGCCAAACCCTTTATTACAGTGAATATTTTTATATTTAAAAAAGGCCTCAATTTGTGAGGCCAGAATTTCCTTACTGTTTAAATAATGTTTCTCTTTGTCTCAACATAATAAACAAGAAAAATGTTGAAGAAGCTACATTTCTTATTTTGGTGCAGAGTCAGAATAAAACAGAGGGCACCTTACCTTTCCCAGGTCACCTCTCCAGTTTATTTTCCATGGAGTGTGTTTTATCTGTTTACTTCATTAACAAGAAGTCAATGAGATTTGTACTCACCTTTGAGGAAGATGGGAAACGATGAAAGTGAGCAGCTAAAGAAGAACCAACACCATCTATAGTGCTGATCCTGTTCGTGCCGCAAGTTGTTTTGCTGTTCACATTGTCTGCACTGTTTGCTGAACCCGAGGTAGGCAAGACGTGAACTAAGAGGCTGATGGAAACTCAAAGAGCCATAGGAACTGGAGACACCTTTATTCTCTCCTGACTGACACGGTAGCTATAGCAGCCGACATAACATAACTGCACACAACACTTCAGGGATTTTCCAGGTGGAGCCCATACACACACATCACACACAGCAGTCTAATCCAGCGAGTACCTTGTGACACTCATGTTTAGTGCTGAAAATGCTCTCAGCTGTCACATAGTTATTTACAAACTGTGGGGCGAGAGAGCCTGTGCACACCATCTTGACTTATTTGCTCTCTCTGCACACCATCATATTTTAAAAGTTATCCAGGTATATTTCAGTGCCCATCTACCAATTTATTCCTCCCAAACCCCTTTACCCCTTGTTACCATAAGTTCGTTTTATACACCTGTGGTTCTACTTCTGTTTTGTAAATAAGTTCATTTGTACTTAAAAAAAATGATTCCGGGTGTAAGCAGTAGCACATACTACTATATATAAAGTAGATAACTAATAAGAACTTATTGCATAGCACAGCAAACTCTATTCAGTATTCTGTAATGATCTCTGTGGGAAAAGAATCTAAAAAAAATGAGTAGATGTATGCATATGTATAACTGATCCACCTAACTGTGGCACTAGTGGTAAAGACCCTAGCTGCCAATGTACTTAAGAGATGCCGGTTCAAGAGGAGGGCGGGAAGATGGCGGAGGAATAAGACGGGAGATCACTTTCTCCCACACAATTTCATCAAAAGAACAATCCAACGCTGAGTAAATTCCACAAAACAACTTCTGAAGGCTGGCAGAGGACTTCAGGCATCCAGCAAAGCAGANTCCTGGGTTGGGAAGATTCCCCAGAGGAGGGCGTGGCAACCCACTGCAGCATTCTTGCCTGGAGAATCCCATGCACAGAGGCAACTGGCAGGCTACAGTCCTTGAGATCGCAAAGAGTTGGACGTGACTGAAGCGAGTGAACACCACATGTACACCAGAAACTAATGCAGCATTGTAAATCATCTGTACTCTAATAAAAATAAAGAAATAAAATTTGTGTATTTAACAACAAAACAAAAAAGCTACCCAGGAATCTTCCTGGACACATGCACTCAGGAGGTTCATGACACTTTCCACAGTTAGAGATCTTGACTGGAGTCCTTATGCAGACTCATAGCATTTCATACTAGCTCACAGCATTTCTAGAATTTGGCTCACAACATTTCATACTAGCAAAATACCTACTAACCTCTCTTCTGTTTTGTAATAAAACATGTAAAGGAATGGAAGCATTTTAATTTCCTTGTGTAGCCTTTTTAAAAATTAATTTATTTTAATTGGAGGCTAATCACTTTACAATATTGTGGTGGTTTTTGCCATATATTGACATGAATCAGCCACGGGTGTACATGTGTCCCTTGGTCCCAAACTCCCCTCCCACCTCTTTCCCCATCCCATCCCTCTGGGTTGTCCCAGTGCAACAGCTTTGGGTGCCTTGTTTCATGCATCTAACTTGGACTGTTTGTCTTTTGTAGCCTTTTAAAAGCTATCTTGATCCTCCTTCTCTATCCCCACTCCTATTTGATAAATGTTATCCTGGTTGATTGAAATTTAAAACAAATGCAGCCCTAAGAATTTCTGTGGTACTTAATTTTGAGAACCGATGTGTGAAATTCTTCAAAGTATAGCACTAAAGGTGTATGATGCTGCTCTGTCTTGGAGATTAGCTTAGTAAACCTATTTCTAATGTTGCCCGTAAAACAGCAAAGCCATTCCCTTCAGTTTGTTCCATGGAGCTTTATTTCCATTTATCAGCAATTCCCTCTACAAACAGAAGAGGATCCTGAAGATATATTTGTAGGCATCGCTGTCTCACTTTATTAAAGACAATGAATCCTTCATGTGAGGGTTTATAGTTTGAGCTCTATCATCTCTGTGAGAAATGAAATCAAGACAATAGCAGCAAATATTTATCTTAGTCAAAACCTCAAAAATACTCTTCCTGTGTTGTTAATTCCTACCTTTCCCTGTCATTAGCTTTGTACTACTTCTTGCCAATTTCACACTGGGAAATAGTGCGAAACAAATGGAAAAGAGTTTCTGGCATTCTCTTTCCCTTAAAAAAAAGAAATCCCAACTTAAAGTAACACTTAAGTCAAGCTTATGGTTATTCCTTTTGATATTAAACATGTTTTCTGAGCTGGAGAGTAAAATCATAGATCTAATCAAAAGCTTCTCTCTCTCTCTCTTTTTTAAAATCAGTTTCCATTTATTCCTTTAGAGCATTTGCTAATTTTCAAAGTGAGTGAGTAATTCCCTTGATTTGTGTTTTAAGTCTGAAAACTGTTATCTTGAAAAGGAACATTTTAGAAAGACGATATACATGATACTTAAATCCTTTCCATCAGCTTTTTGTACCATATGTAGTGGATTATGTCCTTCTTGAATTCATAATTAGTGGAAGAAGTAGATGCCTAGGACTTATTGTAAAATTATCTATCCATTAAATAGTAACTTATGCAGTCTCAATGACTACTTTCTGTAGTGAGGTGAGCCAAACATTTAACGTGACGTTTTATTTTAAAAGAAGAAACGACATACATTTTTGCTTTTAGATTACTTATTCTGTACATCAGAATCACTTCACAGTTTACTTTCAAATTACTATACACTAAGACTGTGGGATTTTTGTTCCAATTATTTTCATAGACATTGTGACATAGACACCTTTGGAACAACAATCCTTACAATACAACCAGGAAGTTTCTTCCTTTTAATTTATTTTTAAGTCCTTCTTCTATGAAAATTATTTTCAAAGATATTTGACATACTTCATAGTGATATTAAGGTTATTTCCAAAAAAGATACATTTGGGTATGTGCCTCATTAGTTCGTGGGTAGAGGCAGGTGAGCTAGCCCATCATTTTCTGGTTTTGTTGTAATTCTACCCAGAAGAGTAGAGTAACCAAATGCCGAGGTGAACCCCTCTATGCCCTGGTGTTACCCACACATTCTCAGCCATGACATTAGAGGCAGATCAGTAATTCATTCATTCTCATACATAAAACCTTTCACATTTGTTGAACACTTGTGATTAAAAGCACTCTTTATTTCCTTTCTTTGTATACTTTGGAATTACCTTCTGTTAGCTGTTGATGGAGAGAAGGCAATGGCACCCCACTACAGTACTCTTGCTTGGAAAATCCCATGGATGGAGAAGCCTGGTAGGCTGCAGTCCATGGGGTCGCTAAGAGTCGGACACGACTGAGCGACTTCACTTTCACTTTCATGCTTTGGAAAAGGAAATGGCAACCCACTCCAGTGTTCTTGCCTGGAGAATCCCAGGGACAGGGGAGCCTGGTGGGCTGCCGTCTATGGGGTTGCACAGAGTCAGACACGACTGAAGCAACTTAGCAGCAACAGCAGCAGCAGCAGCTGTTGATGGACAAAGCATTCTGATTTTATGAGAAATGAAGTCCGAAGATAGTCAAGTACAATGCTTTTGAAGATTTTATTATATCTTTAGTATTAAGCTTTCAGTTGGCAGATTCATTAAAGTATGGATTTTTGTATTACAGANAGCAGCTGTTGATGGACAAAGCATTCTGATTTTATGAGAAATGAAGTCCGAAGATAGTCAAGTACAATGCTTTTGAAGATTTTATTATATCTTTAGTATTAAGCTTTCAGTTGGCAGATTCATTAAAGTATGGATTTTTGTATTACAGAAGCTACATCGCTGGAAGAAAGTTTTTGGAATGAGTTCCCTTTCTATACACTCAGAATTTTGTTGGCCTTGTACCTCTACTTTTTCTCCACTTAAATGTTTTTTAGAGAAATTGTGGGGCCTCACCTGGAGACTAAGTCAATAATTAAAACCATGAATTCCATTTTTATCCAGCCTCTGTGTTCTCCTGTTAGCTAATATATAATTGTTAAAGAGTCTTCTTTGTATTCAGTTCAGTTCAGTCGCTCAGCTGTGTCTGACTCTTTGTGACCCCATGAATCACAGCATGCCAGGTCTCCCTGTCCATCACCATCTCCCAGAGTTCACTCAAACTCATGTCCGTCGAGTCGGTGATGCCGTCCAGTCACCTTATCCTCTGTCGTCCCCTTTTCCTCCTGCTCCCAATCCCTCCCAGCATCAGAGACTTTTCCAATGAGTCAACTCTTCACATGAGGTAGCCAAAGTATTGGCATCATTCCTTCCAAGGAACCCCCAAGGCTGATCTCCTTTAAAATGGACTGTTTGGATCTCCTTGCAGTCCAAGGGACTCTCAAGAGTCTTCTCCAACACCACAGTTCAAAAGCATCAATTCTTTGGCACTCAGCTTTCTTCACAGTCCAACTCTCACATCCATACTTGACCACAGGAAAAACCATAG
>SJYV01030750.1:74497-91598 GCA_006410875.1 Neotragus pygmaeus
AGGTGGCTGGATGGCATCACGGACTCGATGAACGTGAGTCTGAGTGAACCCTGGGAGATGGTGATGGACAGGGAGGCCTGGCGTGCTGCGATTCATGGGGTCGTGAAGAGTCGGACACGACTGAGCGACTGAACTTAACTGAACTGAATATATTTCTTTTAAGTTCAGAAACTTAATGTTAGCATAAAGCTTTCCTTCTATAATCCCAGAGATTGGAATTTTCCACCCTTGAACAGAGTTGAATTGATCCTTAAAGTTAAGTTAAGTCACTCAGTCGTGTCCGACTCTTTGAGACCCCATGGACTGTAGCCCACCAGGCTCCTCTGTCCATGGGATTCTCCAGGCAAGAATACTGGATTGGGTTGCCATTTCTTTCTCCAGGGGATCTTCCTGACCCAGGGATCGAACTCAGGTCTCCCATATTAGAGGCAGACGCCTTAACCTCTGAGCCACCAGGGAAACCCCTAGGAAGCATGTTAAGATTTTTCAATCAGAATTCTCTCTCCCCAGACTTCTAGAGATACCCTTCTTAAAGTGTTAGTTGCTCAGTCATGTCTGACTCTTTGCAACCCCATGGAGTGTAGCCTTCCAGCCTTCCAGGCTTCTTTGTCCATGAGATTCTCCAGGCAAGTATACTGGAGTGGGTAGCTACTTCCTTCTCAAGAAGATCTTCCTGACCCAGGGATCAAAACCAGTCTCCTGAGTTGCAGGTGGATTCTTTACCATCTGAGTCAAAAAGTATGTAAATATGAGATTTTATTGGAAATAATATATCTTTTTCTTCCTTCTCTCAGCTGGTCACTGTTCTCATCTGACACATACCCCACTGACTGATACAGCTTTGTGATTGATATATGAATTTAACAAATCATTGGATGGTGCTCAGCATGAATAATGGAGGTGGCATTCTACAGAACAGCAGAAATGGCTGGTGTCAAGGTGGACTTGTGAATCAGCAAAAAGAAAAATCACTTGTGATTAATATTAATTATGTGGGCTCAGTAAGGGCATAAGCTTTTAGTTAACTACTATAGTATGTGAGAGTTTTTATAAATATGTAATATAAAAATATAAATTGCTTATGTGAGAGTGTTACATGTATATATTAGCTATAAATACATGTATGTTAAATTGAGACTTCCATTCTAATCACCTCCCACACATTCATTCTAAACAGAATATAGTATGCCTTATAATAATGTTTTGGAATTTTTAATTTTGCTCATTACCCTCCCTTAAGATTCTGTGACTTTTTAATTTTTGTCTTTCATTTTTCAACTTTATTGTTCTGTATTGTATTTTACACATAGAGGTATGTACTTATGCAGGGAGCTTCCCAGGTGGCATTCATGGTAAAGAATCTGCTTCCCAAAGCAGGAGACACAAGAGATATGGGTCTGATTCCAGGGTTGGTAAGATCCTCTGGGAAAGGAAATGGCAACCCACTCCAGTACTCTTGTCTGGAAATTTCCATGGACAGAGGAATCTGGTAGGTTACCGTCCATGGGGTTGCAAAGAGTTGGACACGACCGAGGATATACTCATGCACTGATTTTGTTTGATTGTACTTTGTTTATAGTGCTTCACAGATATTGCCTTTAAAAAAAAAAAAAAGATTGGAGGTTTGCAGCAATCTTTCATCCTGCATGTCTATTAGCACCAGTTTTCCAACATTATTTACNATATACTCATGCACTGATTTTGTTTGATTGTACTTTGTTTATAGTGCTTCACAGATATTGCCTTTAAAAAAAAAAAAAAGATTGGAGGTTTGCAGCAATCTTTCATCCTGCATGTCTATTAGCACCAGTTTTCCAACATTATTTACTCACGTCATGTCTCTATGTCACATTTTGGTAACTCTTGCAATATCTTAAACTCTTCAATCATTATATTCATTAGGGTGGTCTGTGATCAGTGATCTTTGATGTTACCATTGCCAAAAAATTACTATTCACTAAAGTCTCAGATGAAGGTTAATATTTCTGAGAAATAAAAAATGTTAAAATTAAGTTATGTATTTAGTGCTTTTTTGCATATAATACTACTGCACATCTAATAAACTACAATAGAATGTAAGCCTAGCTTCTATGTGCACTGGGAAGCCAACAAGTTTCTGTGATGTTGCTTATTGTTGTATTTGCTTTATTGAAATGCTTTGGAACCAAACCTACGATATCTCTGAGATATGCCTATACTATCTTTTTCTCAAATTCATTGCCTCCAATAAACTGTAACTATGAAGAGTAAACTAGCCAACATAAAATTTATCTTATCTTTTTAATTTTTAAAAAATTTCAGTGGGAATTTATGAAAATTCTAATCTAGGACAGGGATTATGTGAAAAAACTTATATTAACTATGCTATTGATATACTTTTCCTCTCAATATTCTATAAGATTATATTCCTCCAGAATATTGTTCACTACTGAGGGGAAATTTGACAGCAGTCTCAGAAGTAACCTGAAATTTAGTCATAAATTTTCGAAGCAACTGAAAATGTTCACTTAAAACAAAAAGGGACTTATCTAGAGATTGATTTCCAAGCTAGGAACAGGTGCATTATCACTTGTCAGTTATACACTCTCTGTTTGAGTATACATTATGTAATAGTCATTTCTGACAAATCTGCGATTAGTACATGGGACTAAAAATATTCTAGTATACTTCTGACTCTATATAGATCAAGGTAAGGGGCTATTATTTTTATGGTGTTGAAAATATGGATTTCTAGAATATGTTCATTAAAAAGAAAATAACTCAAACAGGGGCTCTATCAACCTAGAGGGGTGGAATGGGGAGGAAGATGGGAGGGAGGTTCAAGAAGGAGGGGCCATATATATACCTATGGCTGATTCATGTTGAGGTTTGACAGAAAACAACAAAATTCTGTAAAGCAATTATCCTTCAATTAAAAAATAAGTAAATTAAAAAAAACCCAATAACCTCTCAGAAACTGACTACTAAAAATAACTGTCTAAANGATTCATGTTGAGGTTTGACAGAAAACAACAAAATTCTGTAAAGCAATTATCCTTCAATTAAAAAATAAGTAAATTAAAAAAAACCCAATAACCTCTCAGAAACTGACTACTAAAAATAACTGTCTAAACTAGGCCTTTTCCCCAAGGAATTCCTGATTTTCTAGCTTTACCAGAATTAGCAGAATTTCATTTCTGGCTTTCCTCCTTGACCTGGATGTCACATCAGCAAATCAGGAAGTATATCTTAGACATCCTTCCTAAATGTTCTGATCTAAAAGCATGGGACCCAAAGCCTGTCTTCTCAGTTTTGAATTTCAGGAACTATTTCTTTGGTCAGTCATCATTTGTTCAAGGACTAGTCCATATCAAGGGTACATGATACTGTTAAAATTTGGTTATAAAAAATTAGATATAAATAAAATCCAAAGGATACTCTTAAATATTTGCAAGAATTTTAAAAAGCAATGCATTAAGTTCATTCTCTAACCAGGGGAGAACAGTGGGAGGAAGGAACATAGGGAGTTTGGGATGGACAGCTGCACATCGCTATATTTAAAATGGACAATCAACAGAGACCTAATGGATATAGGATAATTAGGGTTATTAGGATAATAATAGGATAATTAAGATTATACTATATCCATTAGGATAATCCAAAATGGATATAGCACAAGTAACTCTGCTTAATGTTATGTAACAGCCTAATGGGGAAAAGAATTTGAAAAAAGAGTAGATAACATGTATTTGTATAACTGAAACATTTTGCTGTATACCTGAAACTAGCATGATACAATTAATCAACTGTACTCCAATATGAAATAAAAAGTTTTTTAAAAAATAATTTTAAGAAAGCAAGGAACAGTGGACATCTGTGTATCTACCACCCAACATAGAAAGAAATCCATTCCCTTGAGGTCACAGACACTCCTTTATGAGTCCCGATTCTATTTCCTTCATCCTCAGATGTAACCGCTGATTTGAATTTCAGGTTTATTGTTCCCTTGTTTTTCTAATTTTATATTTAGATCCCAAGCAATCTATTGTTCAGATGAGGTGTTTGAAGTTTATATGGCTCATTTTAATTTTGCAGTCATATTAATATATTTTCTACAATTTTTTTTGCCACTCAAAATTATTTTCCTTTTATATTATGGTATTTAGCTGCAATTTGTTTACTTTTCTGCTGTATTGGATTCCATTTACAATCATTTGCAACCATCTATTTACAGATTCTACTATTGATGGATGCATGGCATTTTGACAAGTTACTTTTTGTGTTCACTTTCACATTCGGTACTTTTTTCATTTTCATTTATTTCCTATTCCAAAGTACTAAGTCATTGAGTTTTGAGCATTTTAAAATTGTTATTGAATTGCCCTCTCTAATATCATGCTCTCTCTAGTTTCCTTCCAACCTGAGCAATTTTCATTCCAGGCATACGTACACATACGTATGTCACCTTACTGTACACTACTGAGGGCAATGATGTATGAGAAGACTGGGTGGTAGCCAGGAGTGAAGTTTGGGTAATCATCTGATAATAACAAGTTTTAAAAGAGTAATGTTTTATCTTTAATCAAAATGTTTTGCTTTTTCAATTTCAGCAAGTAGTGTTTTTAAACAAATAAGATGTCTGGGTGATAAGTTATTTCAATTCACTTAGTTTGATGCCCTTTCCATATGTAAATACACAAAGCTTAGATGTTAATGTATAATTTACTATATAATTTCCTATGAGTTCATTTGCCTGGCTGGGAGGACCTGAATTTTGTTCTTTTTATCACTTCTATTTAATGGGGAAAAATTGCTGTTGCCACCAAAAGAGAAGGACAATTGGAAGACTTTTTCTTTTTTCTATTTTCAATGATTTTCTGAGAAAAGAGTTAATTCCCCTGGGGTATTAATACTTTATAAAATGAGTAAGAGCTTATTGTGGATCAGAGAGATGTAGTGCTATCTTTGGGAGAAAGTGNTGGAAGACTTTTTCTTTTTTCTATTTTCAATGATTTTCTGAGAAAAGAGTTAATTCCCCTGGGGTATTAATACTTTATAAAATGAGTAAGAGCTTATTGTGGATCAGAGAGATGTAGTGCTATCTTTGGGAGAAAGTGAAGGAACTTCATAAGGAAGATTAGAAAAGGGGCTGAGATTTTAGCCAAAAAACAGAGCAAGTAATTAACTTCTTAGAAGAGATAACATAGTTCATATCATAAGTCCTTTTGGCGAATGTATGATTTTTCTTGATTGATTGATTTACTGCATTGCATGTGTCAGATAAAATGCAATGAGGCTTAAAATTAAAATGCCTTATTTTGCACATTGAGTAATTTTAATGTACTCTTACATGCTTCTTATATTTCAAAGGGCTTCCCAGGTGGCACTAGAGGTAAAGAACCTGACTGTCAATACAGGAGACATAAGAGATGCAGGTTTGTGTCTTTTATTTCCCTGTACTTGTTTTGAAGACGTGCATGTGTGCTAAGTCACTTTAGTTGTGTCCAACTCTTTGTGATCATATGGACTATAGCATGCCAGGCTCCTCTGTCCACGGGATTCTCCAGGCAAGAATACTGGAGTGGGTTGCCATGTCCTCCTCCAGGGGATCTTTCTGACCCAGGGATCAAACCCATGTCTCCTGCCTTGTAGGCAGATTCTTTACCACTGAGCCACCTGAGAAGCCCTTATTACAGCATTACTCTTGTTAAATTGTGGCACCTCATATGGCAAAGGAAGAATTTTTACTTCCTTGTCCTTGTTTCTGTGACATATCAGCATGCTTCTCTTTCTTTGATAAAAACAAACTTCAGAATGTGGTGTCGGGAAGGGATAGTCTTGAAAATAGAGGTAACATGTAATTTCTCATAAATTAAGGACTTAAAACTGATGACTATTTAGACTGGAGTACAATCCATATTAGTTTGTTTAACTTGCACAGTGATGCTAAGTCACATTCTCAGGAGAGAGCTATTGCCGAAAACAGAATGGGGACATTTATTGTGGTTGAAATGTCTTTGGCTGGGCCAGTAGGCTTAAGCAAGAGTGCAGAGGGACAATGTGGTACAAACTGATTGAAAGATGCATGGTATGCAAATGCCCTGGCTCTATGACTATGCCAGTCTACCAGCGGTGTTACGTTGACCTTGGGTTAATAAAAATCTTTGCTTTCCATTTCCTCATCTGAAAATTGCTGAAACCTATACCTGATCGATCTACTTCACAGGATTATTATAATCATTGAATAGAAAAAGATGCAGGATTTGTAAACTTTTACATATTCATTTTAAAAGTAATAACAATATTGTTTGTGTTCATTTGATTTTCACAGTGGTAGAAAGTCTGGTCCAGATGTTTTTTAGATGGAAATGAAGCTCAGAAAGTCAAAATGTCACCTATGATAACACTACTTACATTTGGTGTTTCTTTCTAGGGCATTCGCTATGGACTCTATCTAAAAAATGTTTCAAAATAGAGTAGATTTTGCTGGGTGAGGGAATTGTTTGGTGATTATATATTAGATAGAATTTTATTTCAGCTCTCAGGGACAGAAACCCCAAACATGCTGCTGCTGCTAAGTCACTTCATTCATGTCTGACTCTGTGTGACCCCATAGATGGCAGCCTACCAGGCTCCACCGTCCCTGGCATTTTCCAGGCAAGAACACTGGAGTGGATCGCCATTGTCTTCTCCTAAAACATACTAGCTTAGAAGAAAAAAATAAAAAGGAATGTGTATTTGTTTGTATAATTGGATCTTCATCCTTGAATAATGCTCAATCACTCCCCATTTCCTCCTACTTAAGTCATGGCTTCCTCCCCACCCACACTGTATCAGGGTTAGTTTGTATGACCAATAGATGATAGTATGTGACTTCTGAGGATAAATCATGAAGGATGTGATAACTTCTACCTTGGTCTCCCTTAAATTGCACACTCCAAGGGAAGCTAGCTGCTAAGTAGTTCCTTGGAAAGATCCATGAGATGAGAAACTCAGGCCTTCTGAGAAAAGTCAGTGAAGAATTAAAGCCTCTAGTAAAAGCCATGTGTGAATGAGTAACATTGGAAAAAATCCTCCAGCCCCAGTCAAGCTTTCAGATAATAATCTCCTCAAATGACATCTTGTCTGCAATCTCATTACTGTTGTTAGTTACTAAGTCATGTCTGACTCCTTGCAACCCCACAGACTGCAGTATGCCAGGCTTTTCTATCCTTCACTATCTCCCAGAGTTTGCTCAAACTCATGTCTATTGAGTCAGTGAAGTTATCTAAACATCTCGTCCTCTGCCACCCTCTTTTCTTTTTGCTTTAAATCTTCCCAGTTTCAGGGTCTTTTCCAATGAGTTGTCACTTCACATCAGATGGCCAATGTATTGGAGCTTCAGTGTCAGTCTTTCCATATATTAAAGGTTGATTTCCTTTAGGATTGACTGATTTGATCTCCTTGCATTCCAAGGGACTCTCAAGAGTCTTCAGTAAGTTTAATAGAGGTTTAAGATGATTCAGTAGATTTAAAAAATAAATTAAATGGTAGTGATTATATATCAATATATAACATAAACTGTCATGAATGGCTAGCTTGGAAATCATATATTTGAAGTTCATGTTAAAATGCTTTAAACAAAAAAATCAAAAGCCTGAAGTAGACCATGGAGGTCATTCTGGAGAGTGGAGAACATTGGTGAGTAGATTTGAAAAGGCAGTGAATATTTACAACATTAAAACTTCCAAGAGTCAAGTCCCAGGGAATTCTATTAGAACTTAAGTAACTGTATTAATGTTTTATAAATAGATTAGTAAAATATATATTCAATACAATGAGCCAACAGAGTCTCTTAAGAACACAAATCAAGAGAATCCACCCATGTTATTCATCTTTCCCCAGTGCAAATGTATAAATATCTTACAGGGATAAAAAGGAACAATGACTTTGTGAATTTACCTAGACCAATGGAATAAGATAAAATGCTCTTCCCATAAGAAGAAAAAAATATTATGTAGTAATAGGGAATTATGCAGAGGGAATTTTGGGTCCAAAGGAGAGATTTGTGTGTGTGTGTGTGTGTGTGTGATGATACCTGTAATAATATATTTAGCCATTGTTCTATAACTGGAAACTTGGCTTATTTTCTGTTTTTCACTATTAAAACAGTTCTTTCTAGGATCTTGGCTATTCTTGGCCCTTCATTCTTCCATATACATTTTAGAATCAGCTTTCCATGAAACACAAAAAATTGTGGTTTGTTTGTTTTTGGTAAAAATGGCAANACTTGGCTTATTTTCTGTTTTTCACTATTAAAACAGTTCTTTCTAGGATCTTGGCTATTCTTGGCCCTTCATTCTTCCATATACATTTTAGAATCAGCTTTCCATGAAACACAAAAAATTGTGGTTTGTTTGTTTTTGGTAAAAATGGCAATGAATGTTTACTTACTATCCATGGAATGGTATATCCCTCCATTTTGTTGTTGTTAAGTGGCTAAGTCATGTCTGACTCATCTGAGACTCCATGGCTTGTAGCCCACAAGGCTCTTTTGTCCATGGGATTTTCCAGGCAAGAACTCTGGAGTAGGTTGCCATTTCCTTCTCTAGGGCATCTTCCTGATCCAGGGATCAAACTTAAGTCTCCTGCATTGGCAGGCAGATTCTTGACCACTGACCCACCAGGAAAGGTCATGCCTCCACTTAGCTGATTTTAATTTTAATAAATTGTATATCATTTAAATAAAATTTTATATAGCTTTAAGGTGGATCTTAACGTTAGCCGATTGGATTGTAAAATTCTTGCTCCTTGTTAATAAAGTTTACCTGTCTTTTAATGTAATCTATGTTCAAGAAGCTTTAATACTCTCTTACTAAGTCTAATAATTTATCTTTAAATATTTTGATGGTTTTCTACATAAAAAATATTTTAGCTGAAAATAATGACACGTTTTTCCAATTCTTATATCTTTTTCATTCAGATCAGTTCAGTTGCTCAGTCGTCTCCAATTCTTTGCAACCCCATGGACCACACCACGCCAGGCCTCCCTGTCCATCACCAACTACTGAAGTTTACTCAAACTCATGACCATTGAGTCGGTGATGCCATCCAACCATCTCATCCTCTGTCATTCCCTTCTCCTATCCTCTATCTTTCCAAGCATCAGGATCTTTTCTAATGAGTCTATTCTTTGCATCAGGTGGCAAAAGTATTGGAATTTCAGCTTCAACATCAGTCCTTCCAATGAACACTCAGGACTGATCTCCTTTAGGATGGACTGGTTTGATCTCCTTGAAGTCCAAGGGACTCTCAAGAGTCTTCTCCAACACCACAGTTCAAGAGCATCAGTTCTTTGGTGTTCAGCTTTTTTTATANAAAAAAATCAACTACTTGTATAAGCAATGACATTGATAAATCTCAAATTATGCCAAGTGAAAAAGCCATATATTTTTGTTCACATACCAAATAATGCAATTACATGACTTTCTAAAATGTGCAAATGACAGAAAGCACATCAGCGGTTGCCTGGATCCAGCAAGTGGAATGGAAATTGACTGAAAATAGGCCTGAGGGAATGTTTTAGGGAGAAGGAAATGCTCTATACCTTTTTGTGATGGTTACACATGTGTCCACATTTTCAAAATTCATAGAAATGCCCAGTTGAAATAGATGCAAGTTATAGCACATAAATCATATCTCAATAAAGTTGATTAAAAATACATAAACCAAATATTCCATACTTGTAAAAATATCTTGAATTAAAGCCAATATTTTATATTTTGTAAATATCAGAAACTTTGACATCAGCAGGCTGGAAATAGGAGTCCTTTTTCCATCACTGAATGAGTGTTCAGCAGTTCTCTTAGTTCTTCTGGCTGTGGTTTTACCATCTACAAACCAAAGGGGTTCCTACAATTTCCAAGGATCTATCAACTCTGCAATATTTAGATACAACTCTGTTAGAGGTGATATTGTTCAGTCCTTCCATGACTTCCGGAAAATCTACTTTACAATTAGTCAAGCAACATTAGTCAGCTAACTATCCAGAGAAATGGACGGAAGTAAGAACATGTGAGGGTGCCCATAATCTAGTGAGCAGTTTAGTTAGACTATTATGGTGTTTTGTTTGTTTTCTGTGTGTGTGAATATTCAGGATTTGGAGTAGGCTAAAGACATTCTGGTAGGCACCATGTGAAGGTAATATAGAATTTGGCTATCCCAGACATGACTATATATTTTTCATTATAAGACATGTCTCCAAAATTATACACAAATGATAAATAGTTATAAATAATAAAGAAAATGTGATGGTATAGAATTAGATTGTTTTTTAAAGTAAAACTATATTTTGATTACAATCCATGTGTGTTTTTTTTTTTTAATTTTTACTTTATTTTACTCTATAATACTGTATTGGCTCTGCCATAAACTGACATGAATCCACCACAGGTTTTTTTTAATGCATCATTTAAATGTACTAACAAGTGAAAACAGCAAGTTGCACAATACAAAGAAAAGGACCTCATTTTAGGTTTTTATTATTTTTTTTCTGGATGTTTGTATTGGCTTTATTTTTCAATGGCAAGAATTATTACCATTATTATTATTTAAAATTGGTCCTTATTGGTTATCTAATTAAAATATAACAGTGAATACATGCCAGTTAGAATTAGGTTCTTAAGATAATGAGTGCCTATATGTCAACAAATACAGTCTTTGTACCTGTCTTTTACTGAGTAAAGGGAAGGAAAGGAGAAGAAATGTATTATCCATGACCTTCAGAAACTTACCATATAGAGAATAAAGGAGATAAGATACATTTCCAATTTGTCACATTGAAATAGGTGTAACAGCAGAGGTACTATACTCCTGGGAGTTGAGGGAAAAAAATTCTGAATAGGACATCTGAGAAGCTTGCTAAAATATTCATTATTTACATTGGACTTTGAAGAATGAGGAAGGCTTTCAGAAATGACTATAGGAAGGAAGGTTATTTCAGCAAGCACTCTAGAGAGACTGGGAGACCTGTGGGAGACTTCCCAGAGGGACCCAGACAGTGAGTTTGAAGCAGGTTAGCCCATGATCTCAACTCTCCCATACTGTGCTTTAGAAGACATTACACAAACAAGCACAGGATTTTTGACCAGGAAGCTTATATGACATTAGGATTTGGGTCTTGTTGAAACACTTTTATTTTAGCTTTTAGGATTTATTGGGAATCTATGTAAAAGTGAGCCACATTTCTTAATTCAAACTTCTTGATAGTTGAAGGAAAAATGATTTTATTCCAGCAGCTACACAGCTGTACTGTGGAAACAATAACAAATGTTCATCCTTATTGCCACAAATGAGTGTGTGTGTTCAGGTTCCCAGTCTGCAGCCTTTTTGGAGAAGCACTGTGAAACTGACAGCACTCCCTGAGATTGAGGTGATTGGAATGTCTTCTTCCAAAGTATGCATTGCATTGGAGTTTAGAATGCAAAAATGGAGTCAGGGATTGGTATTTTTGTTGTAATTCACATGCAAGCATTATTTTGCATCGGTGGTAATTTTGAAAAAAATGATTTTCTCTTTTGCTAGATCTCTCCTCCTTTAGCTCCTGTCATTCTTAAAGGCCTTTCAATGGAACTTCGTCAGGAAGCAGTTCTTAATCAGCTTTCTTCAGCTTTGAAGTTTTAGCTAATGGTCATCTGAATGTATTTTTCTGAAGTGGCCTGCTCAGCAGGCAGTCTGCAGGCAGGGTGATGTGAAAGAAATGTGCCAGTTTTCAGGAGAGGCACTCTCAAATTCAACTCTCAGCTCTTCTGCCTGTTGGCTCTGTGAATAGGTAGTCAAAATTTCCATTTTTATGTGGATAAGATGAGACTAATAATTCATTCTCTCTACACACAATTGTGAGGGTTAATTGTGCAGATTGATATTAGCAATCTAACAGGACTCCACTCCTCCTCGTGGCAGTGTCCTTCTCTATATTTGAACGAAAAGATGATTTCATTCTAGCCTCATGTTGCCCTGGCACAGCTTTGATCACTGAGTATTTTTCTGCTCTTTGAATATGACTTTTGCACTCTACCCCACTCCATAGATGTTGCAAATATTTATCTTTTTGAAACTCTTCCTTCATAACATTTGTCACTGTTGGCAATTTCTATTTATTGGTGTGATTATGGGTTTGTAAAGTTGATGAAGGTAAAAATCAGATCTGTTTTCCTTTCCATTGCATGGCAATTCTCTATCTATTGTTTGGCACTTAGGAGTCTCAGAAAACACTTGTTGATTTTATAATTGAACAAAGTGGAAAAACAGAATGTTTCTGTTTTAATATAAGATATTTGAAAACCCTGTAGAGAAGTTTAGCATTCTGAATAGACAGGACACTGGAGTCACAGAAAGCTGACTTATTCTCTGCCAGATATCTTTAGACAAATTATCCTCTTTGAAGTTCAGCTCCTACACATGAAAAATGAGGCTAAAACATTCACCATGTAATTTGTTTTTAGTATTAAGTAGGATAATGTCAATGAAAAGGCCTTGCATAATGTGTCATGTGGTAGGCATGCCATAAATGATAGTTTCAAATACAAGCAATAGTAATAATGGTAATGTTACTAAATAACAGTGTACTTTAAACAAATAATATTCTAGATTGACTTTAAAAGTTTCATTCTAAAACAATAAATAAATAAAAGCTCCATTCTATGTTGTAATTAATGAAATTTGCTAGTAATCATTAAGATTTAATGCAGAGCAATGACATTTAATGCAGGGCTTCCCGAGTGGCACAGTGGTAAAGAATCCACCTGCTAATTCCAGCGACGCAGGAGATATGGGTTTGATCCCCGGGTTGGGAGGGGCCCCTGGAGAGGGGAAATGGCAATCCACTTCAGTATTCTTGCCTGGAAATGCTATGGACAAAGGAGCCTAGCAGACTATAGTCTATAGGGTCTCAAAGAGTTGGACATGACTTAGTGACTGCGCTAGAGTCTCTGGAAGAAGAATGCCATTTATATGAATACAAAAAGACAAAGCCAAGTAGTATTCTTTGAAGAAAGTTTCCAGAACTTTGAACACATTTTTTTAGTAGCTGATATAATAGCATAAACATTTGAGGGAAGAAAGTGTTTGGAGAACAGAGTTGAGTTATTAATTTGTGGTGAAAGACATCAGCACAGGAAGCAACAATTAGAACTAGACATGAAACAACAGACTGGTTTCAAATAGGGAAAGGAGTACATCAAAGCTGTATATTGTCACCTTGCTTATTTATCTTATATGCAGAGTACATCATGAGAAACAATGGGCTGGATGAAGCAAAAGCTGGAATCAAGACTGCTGAGAGAAATATCAATAACCCCAGATATGCAGATGACACCACCCTTATGGCAGAAAGTGAAGAAGAACTAAAGAGCCTCTTGATGAAAATGAAAGAGGAGAGTGAAAAAACTGGCTTAAAACTCAACATTCAGAAAACTAAGATCTTGGCATCTGGTCCCATAACTTTATGGCAAATAGATGGGGAAACAGTGACAGACTTTATTTTTCTGGACTCCAAAACCACTGCCAAAGATGACTGCATCCCTGAAATTAAAAGATGCTAGAAAAGCTATGACCAACCTAGACAGCATATTAAAAATCAGAGATATTACTTTGCCAACAAAGGTCCATCTAGTCAAAGCTATGGTTTTTCCAGTAGTCTTGTATGGATGTGAGAGTTGGAGTATAAAAAAAAACTGAGCACCAAAGAATTGATGTTTTTGAACCATGGTGTTGGAGAAAACTCTTGAGAGTCCTTTGGATTGCAGGGAGATCCAACCAGTCCATCCTAAAGGAAATCAGTCCTGAATAGTCATTGGAAGGACTGATGCTGAAGCTGAAATTCTGATACCTTGGCCACCTGATGCAAAGAACTGACTCATTGGAAAAGACCCTGATGCTGGGAAAGATTGAAGGTGGGAGGGGAAGGGGATCACAGAAAATAAGACTGTTGGCTGGCATCATCAACTCAACGGACATGAGTTTGAGTAAATTCCAGGAGTTGGTGATGGACAGGGAGGCCTGGCCTGCTGCGGATGGGGTTGCAAAGAGTTGGACGCAACTGAGCGACTGAACTGAACTGAAAGACACCATTATTAAATCCATTTTATAGAAGATGTTTCTGAGGGATGAAAAATCAGATTGCAAACACATCTGAGAGTTGAAGACAGATCTGCTCATTGTCTCTATGCCCCTGCTTTTTGCAGGTTTATGAAGCTTTTTGGGCTCAGAAAGGATGAACTTATTGGATACTTTTGTCTCTGTATTGGAGTCTTTTGAACAAGGAGGAGCCATTGATCAGTTGTCTCCTTGTGCCAGCTTCTATCATCTTTGTCAGGTCTACTGATTTGGCTGACAAAAAACTATTTGAGATGGCTTATGAATAAGCCCATGAGAACTTTTAATAATAGAAAGACCTGTGGGCTGGGCAAGATATTAACAACAGAAAGCATAACTAAATCTCTACATGGGAAATTTTTGGTCATACTGTTGCTTTGCATTACTCATGGTGTAACTCGAGTTAGTTCTAACTCCTTAATGAGAAAAAAAATACTCATAGCAGAAAATCTGCAGCCCAGGGAAAACGGTACTACTTGGTATGCAGCATGCTTTACAGTCTTCCAATGGCAGAAGAGCCACTTTAGAATTTATTGTATACATTAATTTGATTGCACAGTGATATATTTGTTAGACAAATTACCCAGGTCTAATTAAAAGGCAGTCTTAAAGCCACCTGATTACTGATTTACATTACATTTATTCGATTCCAATGTATTTGTGGAGATAAATTAGATGTAATTTCCAAGTAATAAAACTTAAGTGGCGTAAAATCTCAAGGTTACTAGATCAAAAATGAATGGAAAAACTCAACCACATGCTGGATAATGTAAGTCATTGAATGAGGTATTGTGTATCAGCATATAAACAATGTATTCGATCAAGAGACTGTTTCTAATATCTTTTTTGTTGCTGATTTGTGGAATCTACACACATCTTCCTGTTAGACACTTCAGTGCCTGCATTTGAAAATGAGTTGTTTGGATTTACTGTCCAGGGTTGTTTGTAAGAAAATAAATAAGATGGGGCAGTGCTCTGCATTCCCAGGGATATATGATGACAGATGATGAAAGCTATCTCTTCTGATGAATTTGTGAGCCCTAGGCCACCTGAGGTGAAGAAGCTGTTGGGCTACAGTCCATGGGGTCACAAAGAATCAGACATAACTGAGCTACAGAGCAATCTGGAATGGATTTGTGTCATCTGAGTTGTTTATCCTGTTGTCTACACCTGAAGACAATCCATAAGTACGTAAATTATAATTTCCCATACCAGTAAACATCTGGAGAAAATACATATTTATTAATTCTAAGCTAATGACTAGATTAAATGTAGTATAAAAATAACCCATTATTTATATCTCTGAAAACATAAATTATTTTCCAGCTATTCCAAATCCAGTAATGGTTGAATTATAATATTAAATACTCATCTTTAAAATTAAAAAGGAGTTTGTGATAGAAAGATGGATATCTGTCAGTGTTGATGCTGTGTCTTCATCCTGACTCATTAATGCAATTTACTGGTTCTTTTTTTTTTTCTTCATGTTTGACACTGATAGGCTTGAACTAATTTACCAGAACATGGGCAACACTTCAGACTTTTGAACTAGTCCATGAGAAGATGGACAAAGTTAATGAGGAAGGAAAATGCATTAGAAGGTGGATGGGAACTCTCTTGAGAGTTCTTGTAACAAGAGACCATCCTAAGGAAATGTCTTCCATGTTAGGAAAGTGAAGGCATGGACATCTGTCTACCTACCCCATTTCTGTGTGTGTGTGTGTGTGTGTGTGTGTGTGTGCAATTATAATGTAAGGCATTTATAGAGGATTCTTTTTTCTCATCTTGCCCTACGTGTGGTGCTGGGAACCTTAGGTTGTATGGGCAGCCCCATGCTTACTGATTTTGCCATCTGGTATTTGAGTAAAAAGTGACTTTCTTTATCTTTTATTTAAGATATCTCTCTATCCTCATTTGTCTTTCCTACCAAAACCTCCAAGCTATTTATATGCATGAAAGAAGATTTTCCTTCTGCCTGTGGTTAAATTTTTCTTTCTTTTTTTTGTTTCTAGTAATTTATGCTCCTTGTCTCTTCAAACCATTGTAACCAGACAACTTCATAATTTATTTATTCCTTTCCCCAAACTGGAACATTTATTTTCTACACATTTTGTCTCCTTAAAAAAATTATTTCCACTGTCCTCACTTTTTTATTATCACTCCTCATTTTATTACAATCATAAGATTTGAATTTTTTTTTCTAGTATGGGACCTAGTTTGTGACACATATTAGCAAATTCAGTAACTAGTTTAGGTTGGGAAGTGGAGATAAGCTGAACTGCAGATAACTAAGATTTTTTATTTGTAACACTTTCTAAAGTTAGATTAAAATGTTTTCCTTTTGGAAACATTATCAGTAAAATCACTCAGGGTGTGTCTAATTATGCAGTTATCAACTTGAGAACCCAATCCCGGGGCTCTAAATTTTCAGATACATGTATTAAAATATTTTGAACTGTCTCTGGAAGGGGGTTTCCCTGGTGGTTCAGACAGTAAAGAATCTGCCTGTGATCCAGGAATCCTGGGTTTGATCTCTGGGTTGGTAAGATCCCCTGGAGAAGGTCATGATACCCACTCCAATATTCTTGCCTGGAGAGTTCCATGGACAGAAGAGCCTGGGCCACAGTCCATGGGGTTGCACAGAGTTGGACACAACTGAGTGACTAACACTTTTACACTTTCACATCTCTGGAAGGAATAAACCAGACTTAAGAATTGTATTTCCATTCTCACCATAGTAGCCCTGAAGCTGTGAATAATCTCTGGGTGACAGAGATTTCACCCAGAGATTTCTTAATCAAGAAATAAATAAATAAATTTCTTAATTAATAAATTAAGTACTGCTGCTGCTGCTAAGTCACTTCAGTCATGTCCGACTCTGTGTGACCCCATAGATGGCAGCCCACCAGGCTCCCCCATCCCTGGGATTCTCCAGGCAAGAATACTGGAGTGGCTTACCATTTCCTTCTCCAATGCATGAAAGTGAAAA
>SJYV01030752.1:0-26259 GCA_006410875.1 Neotragus pygmaeus
GAGGGAATTCAGGCCAGAGCTGAAAAGCCATCAGGGAGGCAAGTTGTACAGCAGACATGTCCCAGCAGCACCGTTAGGTGGAGACGGGTGGGAGGAAGGAGACACAGGTGGTCAGCATGCACTGAAAGCTGCATCTGTGCTCCAAGATGTTTCTGGTCCCTGGCTCTGCTGACAAGCCCCCGGCTGATCGGGCCAAGGCTCCCCTCTACCATTACATCTTTCCCCATCTCCATCTTGCCAACTCTCTTACTTACTCTGTAAGTGAGTCAGACTTACACTGTGCTCAACCTGTTTCTCTCTCCCCCAGCTGGAACCATCAGCAAATCCTACCTCCCTTCACAGTGGATTTACCACTTTCCACCCTGGTCCAAACCGCCTCTCTCACCTGGACCCCTGCAGTCACTTCCACCCTGGTCTTCCTGCTTCTGCCTCACAGCTTGTCCTCCACCGGTAGCCAGAGGATCTATTTGAATGTAGGTTAGGTTGCATCACTCAAAGCTCTCAAAGCTCTTTTCTCATCCCACTCAGAGGAAAGGTCAAGTGTCCCTCGAGATGCGTCATGATCCAGCCCCCTTTCCCGTCTCACCCTCTCACCCACCCGTTCCTGCCGCCCTGGCTCTCACTGTTCCCCGGGTGGATCAGAGTCACTCCAACCTCAGGGCCTTTGCTCTTGCTATTTCCCTTTTCCGGAATGATCTTCCCCTTAAGTATCTTCGTGGTTCATATTCCTCACTCTTTTCACATATCTCCTTAAGCTGACTTTTCAATAATAGCTTCCTTCCCTCTCATCTCAAAACTCCAATTCACCCCAACACTTCATCTCCCTGCCTTTGCCTTATATTTCCTCCTTAGTTTTTACCCAATATGCTAGATATTTGCTTGACTTCTCTAACTTCTTCTGTTTTCCCCGCTAACACTTCAAGCCTAGGGGGACGTGATTTTTATCTGTTTTGCTCCCTGCCAAATCCTTAGCACCTAGAGCAAAGTCTGGTCCATAATAAGTGCTCAATAAACCTTCGGTGAATAAATACAGATCTTTGAGACTCAGTCTGACCCTCAATTGCTCTAGGAATCCCTTCTTAGGCACGCCCAACCCGACCCCCGTGGTGGGAGAGGCACTTACCAGAACAGAGTAAAGTCATCCACAGCCCATCGTTGTCAAAACCACATACCCTGACTACACACCAAGTTCTGTGTCAAGCTCCTCATAGGAGACGGGCCAGGTTAAATACAGCGTACAAATATGAACTTTATATAAAAATTATTACTGTTTTTGAGTGTAACTATGTCCCACGCAATCCTCGGGAGATGCTTATACTTGAGGAAAATTTTTTATCAGGCACGTTAGGCACAAGGGTCCTGCATTTTTATCTGCTGGATGTGGCAAAGTTACTAAAGGTGCTATTTCATCTTACTGTCACGAGGGAGGAGTGTTTGCTGTGCTTTGCTTGAGGCTGCAGCACAGCGGCAGCTGGGGGCAGGGGGAAAAAAGGCATTAGGAGAGATTTGTAATGCCGCCAAATAGCTCTCTGTCAAACCTGGAACCAACAGAAAAATAAAATGCTGGAACCACCTGCTATTCCAAATGAGGAAATAGAATAGACGTGACAAGAGTGGCTTCACTCCAAGCCAAGAGAAATGAGCCTCTGCCTCTGAAAAGTGAATGAAGCGGGGCTTCGGGAGAAATGGCTTCTCCATTGTGGAACATAAAAGGCCCTGTCTCCATCTTCAAGGATGAGCCAGGCTCTGGATAAGACAGGGCAGGGATGTCAGCAGGTCAGGAGGACTCCCAGGAGAGCAGAGAAGTGGGCTTGCAGGGTCCAAGGCTGGTCTCCAGGGAGGAGGCGGCCCTGCAGGAGGTCAGGCGCGCCCCCTGCAGGAGGAGGAGCTGTACTGCTGGGTTATCAATACATTGTTAGGACACTGTTTAGCCATTAGTGTGGAAAGATTGAAGGCGGGAGAAGGGATGACAGAGGGTGAGACGGCTGGATGGCATCATGGACTGAATGCACACGAGTTTGAGTAGACTCCGGGAGTTGGTGATGGACAGGCAGGCCTGGCATGCTGCAGTCCATGAGGCAGACATGACTGAGCGACTGAACTGAACTGAGTGTGTGCATGCTCCGGCGTGTCCAGCTCTTTTGAGACCTCATGGACTGTAGCCCACCAGGCTCATCTGTCCATGGGATTTTCAAGGCGAGAATTCTGGAGTGGGTCACCATTTCCTTCCGCAGGGGATCTTCCCAACCCAGGGATGGAACTCGGGCCTCCTGCTTCTTTTCTGGGAGTAAAATTTCCTCTGTTCATACTGTTCATCATATGTGCTATGTTTTATTTTATTAACATCTTTCTCCCGCAGATAGGATGGCTACTTCACTCTACCAGGGTAAAAGTATACTACTTTTTACTAGTCTTGTTCACTGCTGAACTCCCAACATCTAAAACAGTTTCTAGCAGGTGAAAAGTCATCAAGTCATGCATGTTAAATAAATGAATGAGCGAGTGGAGCTTCTAGCTGGGGCCTTAAGGGAAGTATTCGGAGAGAGGAGCTCAGAGGCAAGGGTGCTGGGTTCTGCGGGGGGTTGACACCCTGATCAGACCACAGTGATGGGGTCTTGACAAATGGGCAAAGGAAGCGATGGTGGCCCCAGCGGATGACACGAACCCCACAGAGAGCTGGAAGGATGAAGGTCACAGCAGAACCAGGGAATCGCGAGACTGCTGATGCGCTGGATCGCTAGGGCTGAGTGGAGAGGTGAGACACACGTGGGTGCGGGTCTCATCTGAAGTCCCGAGAATGCTCAGCTTTGGGGGAAATGTTCCCTGTGCTGCCACGCCTCAGGCCTGCGTGCAAGTTCCACGGGCTCTGCCTTGCGTGGGAAACGAGTGAAGCCCGAGATTCGGGTTTGATGAAACAGTCTCACCTGGACCAGCCTCGGTTTCAGAGGAGGACCACAGGCAGAATCCCCCAACCCCTCCATCAGCAGGGCTGTGTCCTATGCCTCTCTCCCGGGAAGTCACAGGCCTGGGGAGGATCCGAGGGCCACAGCCTCACCGGGCCATCCAATCACCAAATATCACTCTGATCTCCCTCGGTTCAGTTCGGTTCAGTTCAGTTGCTCAGTCGTGTCCAGCTCTCTGCGACCCCATGGATTGCAGCACGCCAGGCTTCCCCGTCCATCACCAACTCCCAGAGTTTACTCAAACTCATGCCCATTGAGTCAGTGATGCCATCCAACCATCTCATCTTGGTCTCCCTCCAATCCATCTAATTTCCAATCCATCTCAGTCAGCCTCTCAGGTGTGCAAACTGCAGAGATCCTCAGCTGACCACGTGTCCTGACTCTGGTTCAGGAAATACAATCACTCTACATGTAATCTCCAAAAAGACACCCTGATGCTCTGAGACAGGGTTGGGGTCCAAGTTCTGGAGCCAAGAGCCCAGGAAGAAGCTAGACTCTGCCCCTAAAGACAAATGACCCAAACAGCCGTGGGAGATGTCACATGAGCAGCCCTGCCCAAAGCATCCCGTGTCCTTTTAAAGAGTGCTTTTCAATGGGCGTTCTGGGGAAGAATTGGCCTGGTTCCTAAAACCCTTAATTGTATGTAATTTTAATAAATACAGTAATTAGGACTCTCTCTGACTTACAGTTTAGGTGGAATTGTATTTTTACGGGAACAAGAGAATTAACTGGAAAGAATTCTAGAGCATCTCTGAATTCACGGACCTCACTCCTGATAGGGAAACTGGCTCTTAGGACCTCAAAGTCGTGTCCAGAAACCACTGCTCTTTTGGCGGCCCCTTGGGAGCAGGAAAATAACAAACAAAACTCCTGCCATGGCTCTCATCAACCCCCTAAATCTAAACTTACAGAATAGAAGTTACAACATGGCGGCCTACAGTCATTTCCTATTGTTTAATGGACTCTTTTCAACGATTTGAAAATTCAGAAACGTCACAGAAGAATCTGGATTTTCAGCTTCTCTTAACATCTCAGAGGCCAGGCCACGCGGAGCCCGCATTCCCAGCAGACAACAATGGGCTGAAAGCACTTGGCATGCCTGACAGGGCTCACGCTCTCCACTTTGCTGAAGTCCGCACTCGTCCTTATTGCCCCCGGCAACACCCACTCTCAATGCTCTTAGCACTCGCAAGGTAGGGAAGTCATCCTCTGTGCCCGTGTTTCTATCAGAAATGGGGAGACGTAAGGCTGACGGCCAAATGGTTCCAAGAAATACGGGAGAGGTCTTATGAGTTTATGGATGAGATGAATATGGCCAAATCTTTCTTGACTGCAAATATCACCCCATCACCATCACCCAGCATCTTCACTTGCTTGTGAGGCCTTGCTAGGTCCTGGTAGGTGTGGGCATTCCTAATCCCTTCTCTTGTAGATTGCATTATGGTCCCCCAGACCATACGACTTTGCCGTTCCCCCGACTAGGGTTAGGGTGCACTTCCCCACCCTTCACCTTGGGCTCAAATGACCTGTCTGGCCCATGGGATTTGGACAGATGAATCACAAACACAGGCTTGTAGGAAGTTAGGCTTATGCTCCTGACCTTTGCCATGGCCATGGGAAGTGGCAACATTTCAGGTAGCCTCTATTTCAAAAAGAAAACAGTTTGGAGCCATGTCCCCGAAAAGCCCAGCCCTGATCAGGCAACCCAACACACGTGAGCAATGAAAAATTAGAAATTCTTATTGGTCACAAAATTTGGGAATGGTTTGTTCTGCTGCAATGTTATGGCATGAGGTGACTGGTACGTCTGCTGCCGTAGAATCTCATAATACCCTCTTCCTTTTGTTATTGTTTAGTCAGGCATGTCTGACTCTGCGACCTCGTGGATTGCAGCCCACCAGGCTCCTCTGTCTGGGGCATTTCCCAGGCAAGAATACGGGGGTGGGTTGGCATTTCTTTCCCCAGGGGATCTTCCCGACCCAGGGATCAAACCTGCGTCTCCTTCACAGGCAGGCAGATTCTTTACCCCTGAGCCGCCAGGGAAGCCCATGTCTTCCTTTTTGAGACCTCACAGTGTTGCAGATATGGGTTATTTACATGAATAGTGTTTCCCTTCCATGAGGTGTGAGATGAATCTGGTTAGCTGTAGGTCTTTCTGTCAGAGACCACGCGCCCCGAGCAGCTACTCCTCCAGCATCTTAATTTGGGACTCACCCACCTAGTCGCAGTCAGGCAGCTTGTTCAGGCTTTCTGAACGTCATCGGGCTTGGGGAAATGAATGGCAGGCACAGACGGGCTTCATCTTGTTTTCAAATACAATATGAAGATGCTCGATGGAATCCATACAATGTGATCGCTATGCACCTCGCGACAGCTGGTTATCCAGGGCACGCGGAGCCCTGAGCGTCTTCAGGGAGAGCGTGCTGGGTGCTTGGCAAGGCGCAGCGGCGTGTTCATCACAGACACGTGTCAGAGCCCAGGAGGAGCCATCCCCTGCAGGAGGAGCAGGACCTCAGGGCTCTCTCCCTCTGCCTGAGCGCTGAATGTGGGGTTCGCTGGGGCCCAGGCTGTGCCTTCTTCAACTACCCCCGTGGACCCTCTTTCCAGGAAACCTCATCCCTCCCCAGGGCTTCAGACTGGATCTCTTCGCTGGCGTCTGGTTTCGAAGCCCAGACTCACACATCAAGGACTTATTGGACAGGCCCGCTTCCATCCCTCATGGGCAGCTCACACTTAGCGTGTCCAAGCAAGGCTGTCTGCCCGTTCCTCCCTTTCCTCTAGCAGTAACTAGGACCACCCAGCTGCTCCAGGCAGAAACTTGCAAGTCATCTCAGCATCTTCCTTTCTTCCCCCTCCCAACCCCACTCCTGAGCCAAGCCCAACAGACGCTACTTCCAGAATCCGTCCACTTCTCTCTCAGTCTCCAAGGCCAGCATCTAGTCCAGGCCACCAGGGCGTCTCGCCTGGATTTTCTCAACAGCCATGTCAACAGTCTTCCCTGTTCCATCACCACCTGCAGCCTAAATGAGCACCTTGGAGATCTGGAGACGTGTTGGTTGCTCCGGTGGTGGCGGGGGGTGAGGGGGGCCAGGGATGCCAGACGACCTGCAGGACCCCCACAGAAAGGACTGTTCCCAAACCAGTCAGGCTTAGAACGCCGCCCCCCGCCCCCGTAGCCCCCAACCTGTGCATAGGAGAAAAACGCGTGTCAAAGTATTCCTCCTAGAATTCAACTCCTGTTTACATATTAAAAAAAGGATGTTGTGCATGACTGACAAATCCTGGATTTTCCAGGAAAGCAACTATCATGTAAGTTAAAAAATTAGGAGATATCTGAACCTCTCTATTTTAACCTTATACAAAGAGTTATTTGCCATTTTGGAAAATCACATCACCTATAGAAATGCCAGTGGCGTTACTCAGGTGGCCGCTGTAGTAATCTGGGTCATTCTCCATTTGCAGCTGTTGTCTGCTGTTTCTCTGGGGATCCATGTAAGTGTCAGAGCACTTTTTTATCTTCTTAGCAGTTATACAGGAGTATTTGCTTACTGACTATATATAATATTTTACTAGCAATTAATTTCATTTTGATTTCTCCTAAATAATCTACTAATAAACTAAATTACATTTCAGGCAACACGCACATGCTTACTTAAAATTGTATAGCTAGGTTGTGTGACTATTAATTTTATTTCATGATGGTAAAAGAGGCATTGTAACACATGTTATAAAGGAAATCATTGAATCTGCTAGGATGGGAAACCATTAATTCAACAGAAATCTCTGGAAATAGATACGGAGAGGGTGGGGGCGATGTGGGCTCCTGAGAAGAAATATGGGAAGAAATATCCACTGTGAAAAATTAACAGATAGCTTGCAGCCAGAAGGCACTTAGAAAATAAGGAAACAGGAAACACTGGGAAAAAAATCTTTGATGTTGAAATGATCTTTGTTCAAAAAATTAGAAGGAAGAAATTTCCTTCCAAGTCAGCGGACTTGGGTTTTCATCTTCCTCTTCAAAGGAGAGTTAGCAACCTCTGTGAGCTTTCCGCTCCTGGGAGATTTCAGGGCCCTTAGACACAGCCTTCAGGGTCTGCTTGGGGTCTCCTGCCCTCTTCTCTCCAGGCTGGGAAGGAGCAACAAAGGAACAAATCTAACTTTTTTATGTTTCATCACTGAGTCAGGATAACCTGGAGGCGATGTCCATGGGGGTCTGGGGTGAGCTGGGAGCCTGTGGCTCAAGGAGGGAGTTTTGTAGAGAAGCCTGTTCAGAGACTTAAACATGTTCCTTTTATTTCTTTTGCCTCAGGACTGCTGTCTGTAGAAACAAGATGTTTTGTTTCATTTAAAAAAATCCACTGAAAACAGAAATGTCTCAATTAATTATCCCCTTATCCAAGACTGTCAAAGAAATGCGGTGCCAAGAGATCCTGACAGCTATCGCTCCAGTCTTGCCCCAAATAGGCAAAAGAGCGAAGAGGTGAGTTGCAGCTCAGGAGGAAAATACATAGAAAATTACTGACAGCTTGGATACAAGGCAAACTTACTGCATACTCTCTCAAAATCAGAACAATTCTGCCCAAGATTGCTCTGGGGCAGTGGTTTTCCAAATATGATCCCTGGACCAGTAGCATCATTATCCCCTGTGAACTTGTTAGGAATGCAAATTCTTGGGTCCCATCTCCGACCTACTGAACCAGAAACTTTGGGGGTGGGGTCCCACAGGCCGTGTCTTAACTAGCCCTGTGTTTGAACAAGGGGGTTCTGATGAAGGCCAAAGCTTGAGAACTGTTGCTGAGAACATGTACCTTTTGTTTGGCTTTCCATGTCTTTCTTGATTGAAGCCAAGATCCTGGCTTGAAAGAATACCTACTGTATGACTCCATTATATGAAATTCAAAAACAGGAAAAATGAATCTACGCAATAGAAATCAGAGAAAGGTTACCCTGGGGGGGAGGCATTATAAACTGACTGGGGAGGGAAAGATGGAGCTTTTGGAGTGTTAGACTGTTCCACATCTTATCTACTCAGGTGTATACATATGTAAATACCACCAAGCTGTGCACTTCAGATTTCTTTACTTTTAAATGTAAAAATATCAAGCTCCACAGGTAATTCTGATGCCCCACTGAGGTTGGGTTTTCGCCCACACCGGAAAAAAAAAAACCTTTTTATTCTGAATATTGCTAATTAAAGCTTCCAACAACTCAGCCTGCTTTGTTCCAAAACCATACATGCAAAAATCGTGCCTTGTAAAACAGATTAATTAGTTGGCAATTATTTGCTTTGCAGAAGTGTTCACGGTGGGGTTCCTTTAAATGGCGGGCTCCCTTAGGTACCTTTGAAAAATGGGATCCAAGTTGCCAAAAGGCTATGTATTTGCAATTGTTAATAGAGGCACAAAGCGTTGGTGACTTATTGGTTCTGGAGGGGAGTCCAGATGGGAGGTGGGAATTTAGCTGTAACACTGTAGACAGAGGTCATCTGCCATCTTCAGTTCTTCTTGTTCTGAGTATTGTTTCACGCGGGTGGAGGGTAAACCCTTTAAGAATGGAAAGCAGAGACCACAGAAAACCCAACACCCTAAAAATGTAGTGGGGGGACTTCCCTAGTGGGTCAGTGGCTGAGACTCTGTGCTCCCAATGCAGGGAGCTTGGATCTGATCCCTGGTCAGGGAACTAGATCCCATATGCTGCAACAAAGGTCAAAGATCCCCCGAGCTGCCACCAAGATCTGCTTGTTGCTGTTCAGTCATTAAGTTGTGTCTGACTCTCTGTAACCCCATGGACCACAGCATGCCAGGCTACCCTGGCCTTCACCATCTCCCAGAGTTTACTCAGATTCATGTCCATTGAGTCACTGATGTTATCTAACCAACTCATCCACTGCCAACCTTTCTCCTTTTGCCTTCAATCTTTCCCAGCTTTGGGGTCTTTTCACAGCTGGCTCTTCACATCAGGTGGCCAAAGTATTGGAGTTTCAGCTTCAGCATCTGTCCTCTCAGTGAATATTTAGGGTTGATTTCCTTTACGATAGACTGGTTGGATCTTCTTGCAGTAAAAGGGACTCTCAAGAGTCTTCTCCAACACCACAATTCAAAAGCATCAATTCTTTGGTGCTCAGCGTTCTTAATGGTCCAACTTTCACACTCATAGAAGGACTACTGGAAAAACCATAGCTCTGACTACACAGACTTTTGTCTCTGCTTTTTAACACACTGTCTAGGTTTGTCATAGTGTTCCTTCCAAGGAGCAAGCATCTTTTCATTTCATGGCTGCAGTCACCATCCACAATGATTTTGGAAGCCCTTGTGCAGCCAACTAAATAAATTTTTTAAAAAATGTAATGAGCTCAGTGTAGGAGGAAGATACATCAAGGCAGGGTGGCTCAAACTCCACACACGTTAGAGTCACTGGTGATCTTGTTGCGATGCAGAGGCTGGTTAAGGCCTGAGATTCTGTATTTTCCCCAAGTTCCCTGCGGAAGACAATGTTGCTGGTCTATGCACCAGACTTCATGATGAAAGGTTGTTGTTGAATTATGACGCTGGGATTCTTGGCCTCCGGAGGAGAAGAATTCAATCCGGGGCCAGAGACGAGGCTTGATCGCTCAGAGCTTTTGTGTAATAAAGTTTTATTAAAGTATAAAGGAGATAGAGAAAGCTTCTGACATAGACATCAGAAGGGGGCAGAAAGAGTGCCCTGCTGCTAGTCTTTAGCTGGATGTTATATAGTCTGTTAACAAAAGAAAGGAATGTCTCAAAACTTAGGATGGCCCCAGGCCCCTCACCCATAAGATGTATTTTGGGATAATCTTGGCTCTAAATGGTTTATCTTGGGCCATAAAATGATTAACTTGGATCTTAAAGAAGGGCAGATCACCATGCAAATAGTTTCATTTACATAGATTAGAGGAACAATATCGAAGTATAACATACTGGTCTGTCAAGTAGGTTCTGAGCCCAAAAGGCGGAACCGACTTGAAGACAGAGTTTGGGGTAAATGCATAGTACANGAGGGACTGGGGGCAGGAGGAGAAGGGGACTACCGAGGATGAGATGGTTGGATGGCATCACGGACTTGATGGAAGTGAGTCTGAGTGAACTCTGAGAGATGGTGATGAACAGGGAGGCCTGGCGTGCTGCAATCTTGGGGTCGCACAGAGTTGGACATGACTGAGCGGCTGAACTGAACTGAACTGATAAAGGAAAGATTAATTGTGAGAGAGTACTCTCTGTCTTCTACATACTTCATATATTCTTTCTCCTCAGTTCAGTTAAAGCAAATGCAAAAAAAAATTTTTTTTCTGATAAAAAAAAAACGAATAAATGACAGAGTACTTTCTCCTAGCTAAATTCAGAAAAAGAGAAAATCCAAAGGAGAAGGAAAGTCAGAGAGAAATTCATAAAAGAGTATTTTAACCAGGAAAATGTAATAAGGAGTGTCAACAATTTACATATAGAACACCAATAAGATTTTAGAAAACCCAAATTTAGTAGTAGAACAACTACTAAAAGGATGGGAAGTCAGAGAAAACATCCATCTTCTGAATCTGCTTTATATGGTTGTAGAACAATTTACTCTCACTACTTTAAAAGAAGCGATAATTATGAAAGGTTGTTGTTGAATTATGACGCTGGGATTCTTGGCCTCCGGAGGAGAAGAATTCAATCCNAAAAAAAAAACCTTTTTATTCTGAATATTGCTAATTAAAGCTTCCAACAACTCAGCCTGCTTTGTTCCAAAACCATACATGCAAAAATCGTGCCTTGTAAAACAGATTAATTAGTTGGCAATTATTTGCTTTGCAGAAGTGTTCACGGTGGGGTTCCTTTAAATGGCGGGCTCCCTTAGGTACCTTTGAAAAATGGGATCCAAGTTGCCAAAAGGCTATGTATTTGCAATTGTTAATAGAGGCACAAAGCGTTGGTGACTTATTGGTTCTGGAGGGGAGTCCAGATGGGAGGTGGGAATTTAGCTGTAACACTGTAGACAGAGGTCATCTGCCATCTTCAGTTCTTCTTGTTCTGAGTATTGTTTCACGCGGGTGGAGGGTAAACCCTTTAAGAATGGAAAGCAGAGACCACAGAAAACCCAACACCCTAAAAATGTAGTGGGGGGACTTCCCTAGTGGGTCAGTGGCTGAGACTCTGTGCTCCCAATGCAGGGAGCTTGGATCTGATCCCTGGTCAGGGAACTAGATCCCATATGCTGCAACAAAGGTCAAAGATCCCCCGAGCTGCCACCAAGATCTGCTTGTTGCTGTTCAGTCATTAAGTTGTGTCTGACTCTCTGTAACCCCATGGACCACAGCATGCCAGGCTACCCTGGCCTTCACCATCTCCCAGAGTTTACTCAGATTCATGTCCATTGAGTCATTGATGTTATCTAACCAACTCATCCACTGCCAACCTTTCTCCTTTTGCCTTCAATCTTTCCCAGCTTTGGGGTCTTTTCACAGCTGGCTCTTCACATCAGGTGGCCAAAGTATTGGAGTTTCAGCTTCAGCATCTGTCCTCTCAGTGAATATTTAGGGTTGATTTCCTTTACGATAGACTGGTTGGATCTTCTTGCAGTAAAAGGGACTCTCAAGAGTCTTCTCCAACACCACAATTCAAAAGCATCAATTCTTTGGTGCTCAGCGTTCTTAATGGTCCAACTTTCACACTCATAGAAGGACTACTGGAAAAACCATAGCTCTGACTACACAGACTTTTGTCTCTGCTTTTTAACACACTGTCTAGGTTTGTCATAGTGTTCCTTCCAAGGAGCAAGCATCTTTTCATTTCATGGCTGCAGTCACCATCCACAATGATTTTGGAAGCCCTTGTGCAGCCAACTAAATAAATTTTTTAAAAAATGTAATGAGCTCAGTGTAGGAGGAAGATACATCAAGGCAGGGTGGCTCAAACTCCACACACGTTAGAGTCACTGGTGATCTTGTTGCGATGCAGAGGCTGGTTAAGGCCTGAGATTCTGTATTTTCCCCAAGTTCCCTGCGGAAGACAATGTTGCTGGTCTATGCACCAGACTTCATGATGAAAGGTTGTTGTTGAATTATGACGCTGGGATTCTTGGCCTCCGGAGGAGAAGAATTCAATCCGGGGCCAGAGACGAGGCTTGATCGCTCAGAGCTTTTGTGTAATAAAGTTTTATTAAAGTATAAAGGAGATAGAGAAAGCTTCTGACATAGACATCAGAAGGGGGCAGAAAGAGTGCCCTGCTGCTAGTCTTTAGCTGGATGTTATATAGTCTGTTAACAAAAGAAAGGAATGTCTCAAAACTTAGGATGGCCCCAGGCCCCTCACCCATAAGATGTATTTTGGGATAATCTTGGCTCTAAATGGTTTATCTTGGGCCATAAAATGATTAACTTGGATCTTAAAGAAGGGCAGATCACCATGCAAATAGTTTCATTTATATAGATTAGAGGAACAATATCGAAGTGTAACATACTGGTCTGTCAAGTAGGTTCTGAGCCCAAAAGGCGGAACCGACTTGAAGACAGAGTTTGGGGTAAATGCATAGTACATTAGCATATCTTAAGAGAAGTATTTCCATAAGAAAAAGGCAATGGTTAATTTCAAGTGAAACCAGGTGTCATTATGGCAACACAGAATTTTAGGAGAAACCTCCTTTTAAATTTGTATAGAGAAGGAAAAAATATCACTAGTCTGTTTCCTCCTGCCTCTTAAGAGAGAGAAAATGTCTGACACTTGCAGGCTTTTTCCTCCGTTTGGAGACCCCTGGCCTTCCTGCCTGTTACCCTCTCAATGAGGAGCGAGGACAGAGGTACCTTACATGGATCGTCGCTCTTCACCCTCACCAGCAGACTCTACATGTGTGCTATTATTCTCATTTTACAGATAGGGAAACTGAGGCAGAGGCCAGCTAAGTTGCCCAGCTAGCAAGTAGGGTCTGAACTCAGGCCTAGTCTGACCCTGGTCTTCTTGCCAACATAGTCAGGGATAAAGCAGAGCTGGAGCAGGCAGGAACTTCCTTCCACACTCAGCCTCCCCTTTCCCCACCTCATGGCTCTGAAGGTAGACACTTAGCTGGCCTCCAGCCAGCGCTCTGTCTCCAATTATATTCAATTACAAGCAGAAAGCTATTTTTGGTGAGGAATATAGATGAGGGCTGTGGCAACATTCCCTCCCCTCCCTGCCACCCTCTCCACCCTTCTTGAAGCTAAAACTTCGAGAGGATACCAATAATTAGGGATCGGCCGGGGACCAAGGCGCAGAATTCACCTTCACTGCTGCAGGCATGACCTTGGTCCCTGTTACCCAAGTTAATCTTTTGTATGTTTCCTGTTAAACCTTGGGAAATGTCTCTTTTCCCTCACAGCCCATTTCGCAGTTACACAGCAGTGGGGTTTATGAAAGAGCTTCTTCTTCTTTTTTTTAATCAAAATTGCATCTCCAGCTAATCGCTGCCTTTCCCCCAGTGAGCACTCCAAGCATTGTTTTGAAAGGTGAGTTCCTGGGGGGTACCAAGTGCTTCTAACTGTGAAGAGAGATTAGAAATGCAGAATGACACTCCCAAGACAGACCATGACAGAGGAGCCCAGGAGGCCGTGGTGGCCTCCCACCATGCCTGAGGAGCTGAGCCACGCACACAGGGCTGTAGGAGGCTGGGCGCTCACACAGGGGCCTGCTCTCCCTCCAGCGCTGGGCCTCGCTGGCACTCTCACTCCAGACTCCCGTCTTGCGCTGAGCCTGGCTCTGTGCAGATATGTTGACTGCTGAATATTTAGAAAAAGAGATTCTTCCCCCTGTTCCTTTCTGACCCCAGGTGGGTACCCTCTTTAGTTCCATAAACTCAAACTCCAGGCAAAAGTAAGCCTGAGTAACTATGGTGTGTGTGCTTAGCCGTTCAGTCGTGTCCAACTCTTTGCAACCCCATGCAGTGTAGCCCGCCAGGCTCCTCTGCTCACGGGATTCTCCAGGCAAGAACACTGGAGTGGGCTGCCATGCCCTCCTCCAGGGGACCTTCCCGACCCAGGAATCGAACAGAGTCTCTTGTCTCCTGCATTGGAAGGCAGGTTCTTTACCACTAGTGCCACCTGGGAGGCAACAGTAGCTATGTTAATTTCAGACAAAGCTGACTTTAGAACAAAGGCTTTTTCAAGGATAAAGAAAGGTATTGCATAATGATAAAGGTGCCCATTCTCCAAGAAGACATAGCGATTCTAACTGCGTCTGTGTCTAACAACAGGATATCAAAATAGACAAGGGAGAAACTAACAACTAAAAGGGGAGATATATTAATATATCAAAGTGTTAATAGCTGGATGTTTCAACATTCCTTTCTCAGTAATTCATTGAACAAGTAAGCGAAAAATCATTTTGGATACAGAAGGTCGATATACGACTACCCACCACATGGACTCAACCAATATTGATAGAACACTAACCCAGCCACAGAAGAATGCATGTTCATCTCAAGTGTGCCTAGAACACTCACCAAGATGCACCATAATCTGGTCAATAAAACCAACCTTAACAAATTTACAAGAAGAGCAATCATACAAACTATGTTCTTGCAAAATTAAATTATGATTATTCAAAATTAAACTGGAAGTTGTTGACTGAAAAAATGCACACCCTAAAGGTTGAGGATTGTGTTTTATTTAGCAGACAAGAGTGGAGGCTGAAACCCGGGATACAACCTCTCAACTCTGAGGAAGTGTTCAGAAGAGTTAAGGGAGGAGCCAGGATCTACATGGTAAAAAACTATAAAACAATGATGAAAGACATCAAAGAAGGTCTAAGAAAATGGAGAGACATAACGTGTTCATGGGTTGAAAGACTCAATATTGTTAAGATGTTCATTTACTATAATCTAATCCATGGATTTAAAATCCAACAAACTCTTTTGTAGATATAGACAAAAAGTGAAGTCGCTCAGTTGTGTCTAACTCTTTGTGACCTCATGGACTGTAGCCTACCAGGCTTCTTTGTCCATGGGATTTTACAAGCCAGAGTACTGGAATGGGTGGCCATTTCCTTCTCCAAGATATAGACAAGCTGATTCCAAATTTTATGTGGAAAAACAAAAGACCTAGAATAGCTAAAACTGTTCTGAAAAAGGAGAATGAAGTTGGAGGAATCTCACTGCTTGGTTTCAAGACTCAGTATAAAGCTACAGTGATTAAGCTGATATGGTATTGATGAAAGGGTAGATACATAGATCAGTGGAATAGAACAGAGAGCCCAGAAATAGACCCACATAAACATGGTCATCTGGCTTTCGACAAAGATGCAAAGGCAATTCAACAGAGAAAGAATAATCTTCCACATAAATTGTGCGGAAACAACTGGACATCCCTACTGGGCCATCACTAGGCTCCCCACTGCTCATAATGGCCGGCCACTAGCAGCCGTTCCAGGCGGCTCAGCAGCAAAGACTCTGCCTGCCCACCCAGGAGACGTGGGTTTGATCCCTGGGTCGGGAAGATCCCCGGGAGAAGGAAATGGCAACCTACTCCAGTACTCTTGCCTAGAAAATTCCATGGACAGAGGAGTCTGGCAGGCTACAGCCCCTGGGGTCGCAAGAGAGTCGGACACGACTTAGTGACTAAACAACGTGCTTAGTATTAAGTGTTTTCCGTGCATTATAATATTTAATCTGTACAAAACACTGTGAAATCAGTATTGCTAACATTTCCAGTGCTCAGATAGGGACACTGAGGCTAACTAAGTATTTGCCTGAAAGCAGTTACTGTGTGGTAGAGCCAGATTTCAATCAAAAAGTCTAGCAGCAAAGTCAGCGCTCAGAAGCACAGCACCCAGTTTGTCTCAGGCAAGTCACTCAGTTTCTCTGAGACTCAGTTTCTTTATCTATAAAATGGGAATATTAGTGTTTACTTCCAAAGGTTGATGCAAGACTTAGGAGAATTTAGAATACCTGGAGCGCAGTAGGTATTTATTTGTGTTCAATAAATGTTAGTCCCACCTTCTCCTCATCCCTAAAGGCCTATCACTGGCAAGGTACACAGCCCTCTGCTTGTGGCTGACATGCTGCTTCTCTGGGTAAATAGTGGTGACTTCCTCCTTTTGTGCCTATATCAGTCTGTAGGGAAGGGCCTTCAAGGTCCTGGGTCTGATGACCAGAGATGCCCCCGGCTTCAATCATCCTCAACTCTGGAAGGAATGACTGGAGTCTGAAGCCAAGACACTACGTCTCAAAATGACTCAATACATCCTCCTCCAACATGCCTTGAGATCTCCCTGATGCCTAGAGGTCTTCCTGATTTCAAAAATTCATACCAGTCGTCCACCCCTTTGTTCACTCATTTGCTAAATATCTACTTACTCGGTAATTACACTGTATCTGCCATACTCTAAGTCCTGAAGTGAAGTGAAGTGAAGTGAAGTCGCTCAGTCGTGTCTGACTCTGCGGCCCCGTGGACTGCAGCCTGCCAGGCTCCTCTGTCCATGGGAGTCTCCAGGCAAGAATACTGGAGTGGGTTACCATTTCCTTCTCCAGGGGATCTTCCCGACCCAGGGATTAAACCCGGGTCTCCCGCACTGGAGGCAGACGCTTTAATCTCTGAGCCACCAGGGAAGCCCCTAAGCCCTGAGGATGCAGAAATAANCAGGCAAGAATACTGGAGTGGGTTACCATTTCCTTCTCCAGGGGATCTTCCCGACCCAGGGATTAAACCCGGGTCTCCCGCACTGGAGGCAGACGCTTTAATCTCTGAGCCACCAGGGAAGCCCCTAAGCCCTGAGGATGCAGAAATAAATTAGACATCTTCCCTGCCCTGGAGGAAGTCATAGGAGAAAAAGTTACGGACATCTGTGTTGTCTGACTGTCCAGCTCCTTTTCAATCTCCTTGCCCTTCTTTGGGGGAGTTTCTGCCTTTTCACGACAGAAGCCAGAGACTCAGTATCCCAGCATCCCTTGCACTCAGGGCATCATCATGTGACACAGGCTTCACCAATCAGACATCGTCATGTGAAATTTCAATTCTGAATTGAGTGACTGAAGACACAGATGCCCAGAGAGCCTAGTTCTGAGTGTCCAGCTCTGAGAGGCATCAGGGTCTCTATTCAGTGAGATTTTAGCTTTATTCCTGATTGCATAGCCTCCGAGCTGCCTCCAGCCCTCCTGGAGATTCTTTGAACCACCTCATCTCCTTTAACAAGTTTTCTATTAAAACGTCTAGAGTAGATTCAGTCATTTGCAAGTAAGAAATCAGGCTGATAAGGGAGCAAAGATAGCCAAACGGTTACCTATGAAGTGGTGTGACAGGGGCTGTAAGCAGGAGCTATTCGGCTGGAGGTGAAGAAAACAGTCCCCCTGCAAGGCACCAGAGGAGAGCAGTCAGCACCGTGCTGGGGGCTGAGTCCTGGGTCAGACTTTAGCTGTGTGATGTTAGCTCAGTTGCTCAATCTCTCTGACCCTTAAGTTCCTTTTCTTTGAAATGGGGACAATAATACCTAACTCAGTCGAGGTTGTAATAATAGAAAACCTCTGTAAGGCAAATGCTATTAAGTATGGCAAAGACTCACTAAACATCAATACTGATCAGCAACCATCAACCTCGCCAGCCCTGATGGGGGGAAATCAGGGACAGAATCTTGGAGGAGAGGACATTTAAACCAAACTTTAAAGAATCAGCATTAGGAATATGCCCACAACTAACACACTTGTTGCACTGGATTGTCTGTGAAGCAGAATCAAATTTTACCTTAAAAACGTCATGTAGATCTCAGGACTTCCTTGGTGGTCCAGTGAGTATCTGCACTCTTAATGGCAGGGGGCCTGGGTTTGATCCTTGATTGGCGAGCTAGATCCTGCTTGACGCAACTAAGACCCAGTGCAGCCAAATAAATAAATGATTTTTTTAAAGTACAGTATAGATATTGACTGTAATATGAATGAAAGAAACCAGATACAAAAGAGTCTGTCCTGTATGATTCTACTTGTACAAAATTCTAAAACAGGAAAGACCCATCTATAACAACAGGAAGAGGATCAGTCATTTCGAAAGGCACGAGCTAGGGGGATTGACTGCAAGAGGGCACAAGGGTGCTTTCTGGAGTGATAGAAAAGTTCTATGTCTTGATAGCAAATGTGTTTACATGTCTGTATATGTTTGTCAAAATCCAAACTGTACAGGTAAAACAGGTGTGTTGTATCGCATATAAATTATACTCCATAAAGTGTCTGACTCTTTGTGACCCCATGGACTGTAGCCCACCAGGCTCCTCTGTCCATGGGATTCTCCAGGCAAGAATACTGGAGTGGGGTGCCATTTCCTCCTCCAGGGGATCTTCCTGACCCAGGAATCGAACCCAGATCTCTTGCATGGCAGGCAGATTCTTTGCTATCTGAGCCACCAGGCAAGTAAAGTTTATTTTAAAGATAAGTAATATGGGCCATCCAGGAGCACTGATAGAACCTAGAATCTCTTCTCCTCTGTCCCCTTCTCCTTCTCCCTGCCTCCTTTCTCCCTCTGTCCCAGGGAGCGGACATCTCCCTGTCCTCTGTCTCCTCAGCCCCACCCAACACCCAGTAGTTACTTTTCCATGTCCTGCTTCTCTCTCGGTAAATTGATGACTCCAAGCTACACAGCTCCTAGCGCATCATTACAGCTTGTTAACTTGGAGTCCCTCAGACAAATTCCTTTCCCTCCCATCCAATTTTGAATTAAGTCAGGAAAAGACAGATGGGCCAAATGTTACCAGAGTTGGAATTTATGACAAGCAGCTACTTTTTCCAGGAGCCTCTGCTAGCACCTCCCCTCTGCTAGCACCTCCCCTCTGCGATGACTCAACAGAAGCTTTCATCCTCCCTCTGGTTGCCTCCCCCACCCCTACCCCATGGTCTTCCCCGACAGCTCCCATCCACAGATGCTTTGTAAGGCCTCGGCATGCCAGACCCTGGAATTTGGGGATGCGGTGTTGACCAGTGGGTGGCCCCCGCCTTCAGAGCGTTTAGGGTCTGGTGGGGCCCCAGACAAGTTAAAACTGAGATGACAGGGCCGCATGGAGGTGCTAGGACAGAGGTGGCACAGAGTACTAACGAATATGGGAGAGACACGGCGGGACGAGGAGCAATCAGGAGGGACATCTGGAGAGGTGTCCCTTGGGATGAGCCTGGAAGGAGGACGAGGAGCTCCAAAGACCTTGATTTTTAGTTCACATTAATAACTAGCCTTTGCTGAGCTCCATCAGTGAACCAGGGTCTGGGCTCAGCTTTTTACATGTCTTATCACATTTCAACAATTGCAACCACTCTCTCCATCTTCCCAGTGAGCAATCCAAGACTCAGAGGTAAAATGATTTGCTCATGGTCAGCCAGATCAAGAATAGTCGTAATTAGAGCTACCAGTCCAAACCACTTTCTCTCTGCCAGGCTCTTATTTTACTGCATCTTTCTGACAATCCAACCAACTCAGTTTTAGTATTAGAGCCTGTTTAAACCCGAAGACACTGAGGCTCAGAGAGGTTAGGTGGTTTATCCTGGGTCACACCAGCCAGAAAGTCATGGATCTAGGATACAAACGCAGACAGTTCAGCTCCAGATCACACGTTCTCCAGCACGACACTCTGCTGCCAGACATGTTCCAAGATCTGTGCTCTCAGCACAAAAAGGATAGTCTCTTAGGAGGGCAATGTGCAGGGTAAGTGAGATAAATCCTGGAAAGCTCTAAGCATATGTCTGGCACACCACAAGAACCCTGTACTACTGGCCGATCTTTAAATAAATCATTTCTTCGTTTGAGTGCAGGTCTTAGTTGCAGCATCTGAGATCTAGTTCCCAGGGGTCGAACCTGGGTCCCCTGCACTGGGAGCCACTGGACCACCAGGGAAATCTCGGCTGCTCTTCTTAAGGAGCAACACACAGGCACTAAAAGTAACCCGTCCTCCCAGCACAGGCTTGCTGAATGAGCACCAGCGGTGCGCCGGGGCCATTGCTGGGGAGGTAAGGCTGGGAAAGACAAGGGCCCCTGAGCCCACTGGACTTGCAGTTCATATTCAAACTGCAAGGAGATTGCAATCCTGTTCCTCTTAAAGGTGAACCAGTACCCACAGCAGGAGATATGATTATATTTACTATATGGTCTCAAGTTATATTAAAAAAAAAACTCAGCCAAGAAAAAAGCTTAGGCAAAGAAATGCCCCCAAATGCTAATAGCAGTTGACTTGGGTGGCAGGACAATGGATGGATTTTTTTTTTTTTCTTTTAATGCTTTTCTGCATTAAAGAAAACGTTACAGTTTTCTCTGTGGGGAAAATGTTAAAGAGGTGAGAAGTGGAGATGCTCCCGGGCAAGGACAGCAGCCTGTGTGGGCGTGTCCCTACGTCTGCCTGGCCCTTTCAGTCCCTACCAGCCCTGCCACCCTGCTCCCCGGCCCAGACCCTGGAGGAGCAGGAGGCCCTGCTCGCCCTCCAGAACCCCGTCCTCCAGCATCATGTCCTGGGTCTTCACACCTCTGCAGGCTCCATCCCCACCCCGCTCCCCTCAAGTTCTTCCGCCAAGACATTCAATTTCATCCAGAAAAATAATGAGACAAGGGTTCTAAATTGGAACGAAGAAATGACATTCCTATTTATTATTTAATCTGGTCTCAGACTTGAATGAACACTTCCAGGGGTAATTACCGCAAGACTCCAAATTCATTTCTAGGAAGCAGTCGCCAGAGGCGTGTGTGGAAGGTAACGACACAATTCAATATTTATGAAGCAACATTTCCCGAGAACATCAGGCCAGCAAGGCGCCTGGAGAAACCTTACCCAGGGAAGATAAAAAATCAGAATGGTTTGCTTGTTTTCAGTGTACACATACGCATGCACACACATGCATGCACACGCACACACACACACTCACTCACTGATTCTGGCCCTTCATTAGCCTCACCCCTGGGCTGTAAGAGGGTCAGAGGAGTGGGGAGCAGGCTTCCAATACAGACCCCAAAACTAGAGAGAGCCCAGGGAAGTCACGTCTTCACAGATTTTCAAGCAACCTCTGCTCTGAAAGAGCTAATCATCCAAACACTTCCTGACGATGTATGTATATGGCAGACACGTGGCATGGTCCACAACATGACACAAAAGCCTCAGTCATAAAAGAAAAGTTGGACAAATTCATCAAAATTGGGACCTTCTGCCCAACAAAAGACCCCATTAAGAAAATAAAAAAGGCAAGCCGTGAACTGGGAGAAAATATTCAAAATACACTGTATCAGACAAAGGCCTGGCATCCAGAACTCTGGATATAATAATGACAATATAATATATATAATGAACTCTCGTGGCTGTTGTTCAGTCACTGAGTCGTGCCTGGCTCTTTGCGACCCCATGGACTACAGCACACCAGGCTTCCCTGTCCTTCATCTCCTAGAGTTTGCTCAAATTCACGTCCACGGAGTCAGTGACACTATTTAACCATCTCATCCTCTGCCGCCCTTGTCTTCTTTTGCCTTCAGTCTTTCCCAGCATCAGGGTCTTTTCCAATGAACTCTTACAACTCAATAAAAAGACCAAAACCCAATAATAAAATGAACAAAAAAGTCAAACAGACACTTCAAAAAGGTAGATAGAGAAATGGCCAGTAAACATGAGCAAAGGTGCTCAACAGCCTTTGTCATCAGGGAGGTGCAGACTAAAGCCACCACGAGATATTACTGCAAATCTATTAGAACAGGGCAAGCTAAAAAATAAAATAACCTGATAAAACCAAGTGTCGGTGAAGGTGTGAAGTGCCTGGAACTCACACACAGCTGGTGAAATGTAATATGGTTGATCCACTTTGGAAAACATGTCACAGTTTATTACAAAGGTAAATGTATACCAATCATATGACTAAGCATTCCAACCATTATGTATTTGTGCAAGGAAATAGAATTTAAAAGACTTGCACATGAGTGCCAATAACTGGAAACCACTCACATTCACCAACCAACAAGTAAATGGATACGCAATCTGAGGTCCAGTCATATAGCAGGACAGTACTTGACAATAAAAAGTAACAAACTGATGCCACAAGCAATAACATGGATCACACAGAAAAACAAAGTGCTGAGCTAAAGAAACCAGACATCAAAGAGCCCAAATGGCTTGGTTCCCTTCATGTGAAGTTTGAGAACAGGCAAAACTAATATGTAATGATAGGAAATGAAGTGGTAACCGCCTGGAGTGGGGTGAGAGCTGGAGGCTGGCTCCGAAGGGACAGAAGGGGACTTTCTGAAGAGATGCTGTGTGCTGTGCTCAGTCGCGTCCAACTCTGCAACCCCATGGACTGCAGCCCATCAGGCTCCTCTGTCCATGAGATCTTCCAGGCAATAAACCTGGAGTGGGGCGCCATTCCCTTTTCCTGGGGATCTTCCTGAGTCAGGGGTCGAACCTGCGTCTCCTGCGTCTCCTGCATTGGCAGGCAGATTCTGTGTCACTGAATCACCTGGGAAGCCCTTCTGAAATGACGGAAATGTTCTGTCTTAACTGAGGTGATGGTAGCAAGAGAGTTTACAGGTGTCAAAACTTGTCAAGCAAAAAAAAAAAACAACTTGTCAAGCTCCATCTTAAAACACGTGCATTTTATGACATCTGCATCAGATCAAATTAAGTCAGTTATATTTAAAAAGAAGAGAGGCTTCCCTGGTGGTCCATGGTTAAGAATCCACCTGCCAATGCAGAGGACGTGGGTTTGGTCCCCGGTCTGGGAAGATCCCATGTTGTGGAGCTGCTAAGCGCCTGCGCCACAGCTACTGAGCCCATGCTCTGAAACAATAGACGCCGATGCAATGAGAAGCCCTCACGTTGCACAAGAGCAGCCCCTGCTTGCTGCAACTAGAGAAAGCCTGCACGCAGCAACGGAAACCCAGCACCGCCAAAAATAAATAAATAAATCTTCAAAAAAATAGAAGAAGAGCCATTTCCTCTGGTTTCAAATTTGATCAATTCCAACACTCAGCCAATATCCTCCTCTGAGAAAACTACAGCAGCAGCCAGCCTCCCCAGACCCACACTTTCCAAGCACACCCAAACCCAAATCGACCTCTCTTTCCTCTATGAGCGCCTAAGAAAGGCTCATTGTGTGTGCTGTTTGTCAGGAAGCAACACAGCAAAACTGTTAGGAGCACAGTTTGGGGGGCAGATGATTCTAAATGCAAATCCTGCTTCTATTCACAGTGCTTTTGGCAAAGAACATAAAGACTCCTGGAGACTGCTGGAGGTCCTCGCAGGTATGAGGCGGTGCCTCCTCCCAAGGGCACATGGCTTCCTGGAATGAGAACTATATTTCCCAGTTTCCTTGCTGCTTGAAAGTGAAAGTGTTAATTGCGCAGTCACGTCTGACTCTTTGCGACCCCATGGACTGTATAGCCTCTGTCCATGGAATTCTCCAGGCAAGAATACTGGAGTGGGTAACATTCCCTTCTCCAGGAGATCTTCCTGATCCAGGGATTAAACCTGGGTCTCCACACTGCAGGCAGATTCTTTACCATCTGAGCCACCAGGGAAGCCTATGAGTGCTCTGGGTGTGTGTGTTGGTTGCTTAGTCGTGTCCGACTCTTTGCGACCCCATGGAATATAGCCCGCCAGGCTCCTCTGTCCACGGAATTCTCCAGGCAAGAACACTGGGGTGGGTAGCCATTCCCTTTTCCAGGGGGGTCTTCCCGACCCAGGGATCAAACCTCCTGCACTGCAGGCAGATTCTCTGAGCCACCATTTCCAAGTTTCCCGGCTGCTTAAGGTGGCCTTGCTTCACTCCATTGGGCCCTTCCAGGAGCCTCCTTAAGCCACGGTGCTCCCTCCCCTTGGATCCTGCCTGCCCTCCTCTCTGTGTGCCACCATAATGGGCTTCGCACCCACACACATCAAGTGACGCAGCATCTGGCCAGCTATACCACTCTGCTGCCATGCCTCTCAGCCCTGGGCACCCACACCCATTTCATGACAGAAACAAGCATCCCTCTTGCTCGTTTTGAGTTTCTGTCAGGTTTAACCCAATCCCAGACTTAACTGAAATGAGTACATCTCAGGAAAGCTGTACATTTAAGATCTAGGTTTGTAAAGGGACAAAAAGGCTCAGCAAGCCGCCTAAGGAATCAGAAGCTCGGCGTGGCTGGAATATGGTGTTTGGGGGGCGAGTGGGGAGCAGCGGGGGAGAAAGGCCGTGGGGAGGTGGATGAGACCACTGGGGCCGGCAGGATGTTATCCAGAAAGAACTGGGAAAGAACTGCAGAAAGAAGTGCAGGCTGCTGCTGCTGCTGCTAAGTCGCTTCAGTCGTGTCCGACTCTGTGCGACCTAGCTGGGCATTTTGGACCAATTCTTCCGTCTGTTCAGAAACGACTGGCTGCAGGGAGCCCAGTGTGGGAGCAGGGAGGCCACCCTGGAGGCCAAGTGGCCTCACCCAGGCTGCCCCTGTCTTCCACGCACCGTTCAGCTAATGAGAGGTCTCCTTTGCTGTGTCTTAGGGATGCTGACATCTTGAGTCCAGATGGCTTCAGAGGCCCCAGCAGAAGAAGGAGCAGGGATGGGGGAAGACAGAGGTTGGGGGCCACAGCAACTGGCCAGTGTGGACCCTACCACAGGCAGCAGCCACCCCAGCCCCTGCCCATCCGTCTGGTGCTGCTGGTAGACACAGTCCTGGAGTCCCTGGAGCTTCTAATTTTTCAGGGGAAGCTCAAACAATGGATTCTGCGTAGGAACCTAATTTTCTTTCAGGCGGGCAGACCCTTCCTGTGAACATCAAAACAAACTTGGCCTCAGGCAGAAGCAGCCTGGCAGGCTGCCAGCGTGTGGCCTCTGAACTACCTTATCTCACTTCTCTGGCTTCCTCTCTCCAGGCCCACCACCACCATTTTAAATGGAAATTCTAGGACAGGCACAGGCGACAGGGGGGTTAGCACAGATAACGCCTCTTTCAGATTACCACCACCAGGGTTTCAATCAGCTTGCTGGATGATCTTTGGCCACGTTTTCTTTTTCTTTCTTTTGTGTGGGATGGACAAGAAAATTTTAGAGAATAAATGCAAGGGAGGAATTGGGATTTCCCTCCAGAATGCTCGGGACACTTAGGAATCCTGGGGACAAGTCGCCCCCTCCATTCAACGCTTGGGCCCCTGCATTGGGGTCTCATCCGGCCTCACCCACTCTCTCGCCCTGAGAGTTCATCTTCACGGAGCTTGGTGATTAGCAGCTCTGCTTCTCTCCCCAACATGGGTCCCTGAAGGCAGCTGGCTAGAGATGAGAGATTGGTGCACTTTGTAGATATTTCATAATCTCTGGCAACTGCCTCTGGACCTGCCTGCTCCAGCCTCGATGGATAACTCTCTTATATTAGTTTAAATTATATGTATATATGAGTTGTTTTATTTATGAATATCAATTTGGGATGACAGAGGGGATATTATAAAATAGTTGTTATCAAAACAGCATACTGAATGTGAGAGTCACAGCTACGCCCCACACGATGAGTCAGGTAATTGACACAGTGGCCTCTCGCTCCACCAGGCTCGGCCATGGCCCATCCGGCAGCGTCCTGCTCCACCAGTTAGCACCGCCACCACTCAGCAGTAAGGGGGCCGGGAGCAAGGCCCTCCGCTCGCCCTTCCTCATCTGTGAAACGGCGCTGCCAGCGCCTCCCTTACCAGTCTGAGTGGACATGACAGCAGTGGGTGGGGCTCTCCGGGAGGAGCCCAGAGTCACAGACAGGAGGGAGGAGCCGCTCTGGGGATGGACACAGGAGAAGCGAATAACACGTATGCTGATCTGGGCAGACACGTATGACGATCCGGGCCGACTTACTGAGTGAAGGGGAGCGATTTGTTGTTACTGCTTGGTCGCTAAGCTGTGTCTGACTCTTTTGGATNGGGATGGACACAGGAGAAGCGAATAACACGTATGCTGATCTGGGCAGACACGTATGACGATCCGGGCCGACTTACTGAGTGAAGGGGAGCGATTTGTTGTTACTGCTTGGTCGCTAAGCTGTGTCTGACTCTTTTGGATCCCATGGATGGGAGCCCACCAGGCTCCTCTGTCCGTGGGATTCCCCAGGCAAGAACACTGGAGCGGATCGCCATCTCCTTCTCCAGGGGACCTTCCCCGCTGCTCTCTTGAGTGCTGTCTGTTGAACAGCTATATGTGCCCTAAGCATGGGGGACGAGCAGTGACCACGGGTGGGAAGAGCTCCCACCTTATAGAACAGACAGGAGATAAATCAGCAACACCAGCTCAGACTGCGGCCATTTCTATGAAGCAAATAAACAAAGTGGCACCACAGGAAAGAAGATGGGGGGGGGGGGGAGGAGATCTTGGCAGAAAGGTCGAGAGGTCT
>SJYV01030753.1:0-18707 GCA_006410875.1 Neotragus pygmaeus
CGCTCTGGCCTGGCCCTGGTCCCTGGAAAACGACGCCCAGGAGGGGTCTCTCAAGTCCATTTCTTAACCTCCTTACGCTGTGGTGACTTGCGTCTGTAACAGCCACCCACAGCAAAGGGCTCCTCTGAGGACTGAGGCAGCGTGGTGACACGTGGACATGGAGAAGGCCTGGAGGAGACGGGCTGGAACTGGGGGCAGTGAGGAGCGTTAGGCACGCAGAAGGCACGCCCGGTGTTTGCGGGACGGATGGATGACTGGATGCGTGGAGGAGACCCCTCCACTCTTGGGTCAGGACTCGGAGCGCGTGCGTCCCGCTGACCCCGGCTGCTGACCCCGGCCGCTCAGCAGCCTGCTCGCTTAGTTCTTTGCTTTCACTTGTGACGGCTTAAGAATGGGCAGAGTCCTTTGGCTATTTTTCTGGTCAGTGGCAGAAATTCCTTTTTATCACTCCTAGGCTCTGGAAGTGACACCTGCCTTTTCATACTTGACTCTCTCATTCATCTGGTGGCTACCCTGAGACCAGAGAGGACAATGGACTTCCCTAAGATGAAGCTGCTTATTGGCCCCGGGGCCAGGACTAGGGCTTAGACATTCCTGATAGCTCAGCTGATGCTGGGGAAGATTGCGGGCAGGAGGAGAAGGGGACAACGGAGGAGGAGATGGCTGGATGGTATCACCGACTCAATGGACGTGAGTTTGAGCAAGCTCTGGGAGCTGGTGATGGACAGGGAGGCCTGGCGTGCTGCAGTCCATGGGGTCACAGAGTTGGACATGACTGAGTGACTAAACTGAACTGAACTGATAGCTCAGTTGGTAAAGAATNAGTTTGAGCAAGCTCTGGGAGCTGGTGATGGACAGGGAGGCCTGGCGTGCTGCAGTCCATGGGGTCACAGAGTTGGACATGACTGAGTGACTAAACTGAACTGAACTGATAGCTCAGTTGGTAAAGAATCTGCCTGCAATGCAGCAGATTCCTGGGTTGGGAAGATCTGCTGAAGAAGGGATGGGCTATCTACTCCAGTATTCTTGGGCTTCCCATGTGGCTCATCTGGCAAAGGGAGACCTGGGTTCAATCCCTGGGTTGGGAAGATACCCTGGAGAAGGGAAAGGCTACCCACTCCGGTATTATGGCCTGGAGAAGTCCACAGAATGTATAGTCCACGGAGTCGCAAAGAGTCGACACGACTGAGCGACCTTCACTCACTAGGGCTAGAGTCCCCGGTCCGTTGAGCCCCAGCGGCTCTCTTTGCTATATTGTGCGCGTTTTCTGTTTCAATCCTTGACGATGCGGTAAATCTAAGATGCCCTGTGCTCTTTAGAGGGGAGGGTGCACTTCCAGGATGGAAAATGGCCCAGACTTGCATTTTTCTTTCATGCAGCTTTCTCGTGGCTCAGAGTTGATCCCTGTCTACTGATGGGGAATGTAAAGGAAGTTGTTTTGTGTGTAAAGTTTCACCAGAGTCTTTTTTCACCTGGGAGTTTATTTGGTTTGGACTGGAATAAATCTCTGGCATTGGTTTCTTTATTCCAGAGGCACAGAGAACTGTACACTCTTTTCTAGGGCACTGAGCCAGACTTGCCTCACTCTGCCTCGTTTCCCCATGCCTAGAGCTTCAGTGAGTGCTGGTGAGCTGGTGGAAGTGTGCGAGGGCTGGGCTGTGGGTGGCGCCCCTTCTCCTCCCCTGGAGGATGTGTGCTCTCTGCACACCTGCTGGAATCGAGTCCCTGGGAATGGAACTCTGGCGTCTAGAGGCCCTACAGGAGGCCGGGCGATTATGGCAGACGGTGAGGGTGGGCGCCCGTGTCCAAGGTGAGGGGAGTCCCGGGCACTGCGAGCGCCTTCTGCTTTCAGCAGCGTAGAAGGGTCTACGGTGGTGTGGGGGGCTAAGCACGCTATGCACACAGATGTGGGGGCTACAGAGGCTGCACCCTGCTGGCTCGGGTGGCTCAGGATCCTCTTGCAGTGCGGAGCCCAGGTTTCATCCCTGGGTTGGGAAGATCCCGTGGAGAAGGAAGTGGCTACCCACTCCAGTATTTTTGACTGGAGACTCCCATGGACAGAGGAACCTGGCGGGCTACAGCCCATGGGATCACAAAGAGTCAGACACGGCTGAGCAACTACCACTTTGACTGTTTCACTGTTCACATCCTGTTAATATTTATCGTGAGTGTGTCTGTCAGCCCCTGTTAATGCTGGGGGTCATCTACCCATTCTTCTTTCTATTCGTGGAATAATGCGATGACAGCTGGTTACGCAGAGCCAGAGCAAGTCTCGTCTGCTTGGCCTTGACGGACCTGGGGTGTCTGGCGCCCTGTGGGTATCTGGTGCCCTCCCGTCTGCTCTGGCTCTGTGCCCAGCAGCTGATTAACGTCACCGCTGAGCAAGGCCTGTAGAGAGGCTGCCTGGCTCTTGCTGACGAGCCATGAGGTTTGGGGAAGGTTGCAAGACTTGTCTACAGCTCACTTTCAGACAGGAGCCACTGTCATCTCACAGGAGAGTTTGAGGTTCAAGTGCAAACACAGATATAAAGCGAGCAGTTTAGCGCCTCTGCCAGCACGCAGCAAGTGTTTAGGAACGTTGCCAGCAACTAATCGCATCATAGAGTTTTTCTTTCTTATTAGTTTTTTTTTAATCATTTAGATTTTCAATGTACGTATTCAGAGCTAATACATTTGTCAGAGATAGTTCATCCTTAGCCTTAGAAACCAAAGGTTTCTTTAGCTCTAACTTGTGGAGGGTACTTAGGTATCAGCCCTGGGAGCACTTTGTTTCCAGTGAGTGTAGCCGAGGGATTTCACACCTGGAGCCCTCCTCTGAAAGCCGATTTTAATCTGTTTGCTTGATGGGTCCTGCAGCTCAATTTGTTTCTTTGGTGTCTTGCTGGACACTCCTCTGCGGTGAGTTCCAGCACCCAGGGGCGGTTTCACCGCGGCCTCATTAGTAGCCTTAGGGGATGTGAGCTTACGCTAGAGGGACCACTGAGGTGCTGTTATTTATGGGTTAGGTGCTTCCGGTGGCCCCCTGTGCCTTTCCTTCTTAGCTGTCTCCCATCAAACTGATATTGTTTTCATCTGCTCCTCGTCTGTGCTCAGTCGCTCAGTCCTGTCCTACTCTTTGCAACCCCACGGACTGTTGCCCCCCGGCTCCTCTGTCCATGGGATTTTCTGTGCAAGAATACTGGAGTGGGCCACCATTTCCTCCTTCAGGAGATCTTCCCAACCCAGGGATCGAATCCACGCCTCCCGTGTCTCCTGCCTTGGCAGGCGGATTCTTTACCACTGAACCACCAGGGCTCCCCACCCTTCCCCCATTAGACTTGAAGTTCTGTCTGAAGCAGGGCTCTGGTTCTCGCCGTCAATGCCACATCCTCCTCGCTTAGCAATATCTAGCACCTCGGAGTGCTAAGTATTTAGCAAATGATAATACAGCAGAGCGCAGGCTAAATCTACATGGTAACATTAAGCTACGTGGTATGAAATCTGCATCGACTCAATTCACTACATCAGTCTTGTCGATGCCAGTTGAAAATGTTTTAGTAGCTAACGTAGTTCAGTAATCATTTATTGAGTGCTATGTGGGCACTGGGGCTCGAAGGACAGTATCTGATCCCTGCCATCGTGGACAGCAGCCTGGTGGGTGGATGGAGGCCTTGATAGAAGATGGTCAGTGGTAAGATAATGGGGCATACACCTTGTGCCCTTGGAACAGAGGGTAGCTGCTGCTGCTGCTGCTAAGTCGCTTCAGTCGTGTCCAACTCTGTGCAACCCCATAGACAGCAGCCCACCAGGCTCCACTGTCCACAGGATTCTCCAGGCAAGAATACTGGAGTGGGTTGCCCTTTTCTTCTCCAAACAGAGGGTAGAGTTGNTGCTGCTAAGTCGCTTCAGTCGTGTCCAACTCTGTGCAACCCCATAGACAGCAGCCCACCAGGCTCCACTGTCCACAGGATTCTCCAGGCAAGAATACTGGAGTGGGTTGCCCTTTTCTTCTCCAAACAGAGGGTAGAGTTGTGCTTTATTAACACAGGTTAAGAAGTCCAAAGTCGTTACGTATTCATGCTTGTATATGTGATAGGAAGCACCTCCCTTGGAGTCTGTGCTAAATAAGCTCTCACATGGCTTTAGTATGGATTGCATGGCTTTTCCCCGGGCCTCATTTTCCTTTCCTTCATTAGGGAAAAAACCCCCACAGGCTGGCGTTACTGCAGTAGCTTGGCCCGGAGGCTTGGCGAGGAGGTCTTGGTTTCAGCTGTCACTAACCGAGACTAGTTACTTCCTTTTGCTGGGCACCACATCCCACAGCCGAACCAGGAGGGTCGGGCCAGGTGATGTCGCGGGCTCTTTGAGTTCCGACTCAGAGACTGACCATTTCAATCCGTCTTCCTCGGGAGCGGAGAAAGAACAAAGCAGTTTGGGAATCGTTTACTTGCGTTCCTGGGACTTTGCAGCCTGATTTTGGGGGAAGGCGGCTGTTGGTGAGCTCAGGGAGAGGCGTCAGCCAATCGTCTGCTCAGCGCTCTGCGAGGGGCCCGCAGTGTGTGTTAACCTTCCCTGGCATGAGTGGAAGCAGCTGTGAGGAGGGAGCACGCCGAGTGCCGAAGGTGGTGCTGAGTGCGGTGACGGGGAACCCTGGGCATGTCTTCTGAGAGTCCGTCTTCAGGATCCCACCCTGCATGGCGACTCGGCTTTCAGCACAGGGCGTGGAGGGTCGTCACTTGACATCCGGATGCTCTCTCACCTTCGCTCCAGGAGTGAGCAGATGATAGTTGTGGAGTCTAGCGGTGGCACTTCCCTTCCCTGCTCAGCACTGCTCTAAGTTGGGGTCACTTGAGACCCTTGGAAGAGATGAAACTCGGTCTTGCATATCCGCTTGCTTCTCTCTTGGAGAACTCGGAGGGAATGACGCAGTGTGCACTGTGGGCGTCCGGGCCCGAGCCCCCAGCTGCAGGCCGTGTTGCTTTCGGTCAGAGGCGAAGGCGGGAGGAAAAGGCTGTCATCCTCTAACTCGATTTTACATGGTTGTTTTTAACGGTAATCATGGTTCCTTAAGTTTATGTTTTGCTTCATAGTTCACTAGGAATTTTTAAATCCATTAGCTCATTTTATCCGCTCGGCTGTTCTGTGAAAAAGGCAAGTTCATGCCTTCTGTTTTCCGATGACTTCACCGTGGCTTGCAGAAGCTGAGCGCCTTGAGCAAGGTCATGGGTTGAGCTAGCAGCTGGCTGAGAGTAGATCTCGGGCCTCTGGTGACCCCGTTCCTCCCTTGCTGACATGGTGGTGCTCGGGACACGTTCGGGGTAGCCTTCTCTGGACCCCTTACATCTGGGGAATTTCAGTTCATTTCGGAGCCGTGAGATGGCCTGTCCTCTGCCTCCTTCCTCCCTGAGGCGTGGGCATTCTTGAAACCCTAGGCTGACCTTGTGTGTGTGTTTGGGGTGGTTTTGAACCTTCTGAATGGACTGTCCTCCAGGAGGGACCCCTGTGCCTGATCTCCCGCTTGTTCAGCCTGAAGGATGACCTGCCAAGAAGCAGACTCACAGCTCTCTGCTCTGGGCACTGGGTTTGGGTTCCTGCTCTACTGCCCGAGGGAGAGAGTCACTTTTTGAGCTGAAAAATGGCACGTGTCTTCATCCTGCTCCTTCCTCGTTGCTGTTCTGCGCCCTGAGGTCGGCATCTGCTCTTGCTTTCAGGCGCTGAGTGGGCTGTGTGCAGTGAGGAGCCAGGCGTCCGGGGTGACATGCCGCCGGAGCCTGACCCCCCCGCCCAGCTCTCAGACTTTGGATAAGTCCCCCGGAGCCTTGGGCCGACCTTCCTTTTCTGTTATACTTCCCTTGAAGGGTATTTGCGAGAGCCGATGAGGTAACCCCTGTGAAAGTGCTTTGTCCTTTTTTTTTTTAATTGAAGTATCGGATGATATATCAGTTTCAGATGTGCAGCACCGTGATTCAGTATGTTTATAGATGACACTTCACAGAAACTTAGTACAAGATACTGGCTCCAATTGCCTGTGCTGTGTGCTTCTCTGTTTTGGAAGCTCTCAAGCCTGTGTGTTACTGAAGCAGGTGGAGTTGGCTGGGCTCTGGGAATGTGGGTCTCAGGCGGGCCCTCCGTCCAGCTGGCAGCAGTGCCCTCCTGGGCCCCGGCCGGGGTGCAGATGGCACGTGCTGTGTGCTGCGCTCAGTCGTGGCCGAGTCTCTGCGACCCCATGGATTGTACCCGGCAGGCTCCTCTGTCCACGGGGCTCTCCAGGCAAGAATACGCAGTGGGTTGCCATGCCCTCCTCCAGGGGATCTTCCTGACCCAGGCATCAAAGCCACATCTCCTGCACCGGCAGGTGGATGCTTTACCACTGAGCCACCAGGGAAGGCCTAAGCACCTGCTTTCCTTCTGGGAGCCCGGGTGTGGTGCGCCAGGCAGAGCGGGCCCGCGTGCCAGCCCCCAGTCAGGCCCCTGGCGCTGGGTCTCCGCGGGCTTCCCGGGGTCCGGCGCGAGCGTCACGTGTGTTGTTGCTGTGTGGCCCCACGGGGGGGCTCCTGGGAGCTCGTGCCTGGCCGCCCCCGGGTCTCGCCCTCTGCGCCCTGTGGCTTGCCCACGCTGCCATGTACCTTCCTGCTGTGATAAACCACAGCTCTGGGGGACGCCCCTGGGGGAGCAGTGACTGAGACTCAACACTTCCACGGGAAGGGGGCACCAGTTCGATCCTGAGGCCCCACATGCTGCACAGCGAGACCGATTTAAAAGAGAACGAAACAAAACCCCACAGCTCTTGAGTGTGTCTCTCTGCTGTCCTGTGAGTCCTCCTAGCTGACCGTCGGGCCGGGGGTGTTTGTGGGGACCCCTGACAAGAGGTCCTTTTCTTTTCTGAGCTTTAGTAAAACCAATACAGTATTGTAAAGTAGAATAAAGTTAATAATTAAAAAAAAATAAAATGGATATTGTATATTTTTGAGATCTCTTTTATTCAACAAATACCAGTGAGCATTTTTATCATATCACTAAAACATTCTTTCAGAACATGATTTATAATTGTCTCAAATTGTGACTTAAAATGTTTATGCAACGTTAGAAACGTGAAGTTTACAATTCACAGTGCCGTTATAGGTGATGAAAATGCTTGTTTGTAGAACTGGGTGTGCATCTCTGAATATTTTCCTGGAACATGGTTCTGGGAGTGAGAAGATGACAGGACGTGACTGCACGTGTGGTCTGATCGACGAGCCACACTGTTCATCGCAGAGGTGGTTCACCACATCCTCGTGAGCAATGCACAGGGGCGGCCCTCTTCCTGCGTCCTCACCGATACTGTCTGATAGTTTGAAGCCGGGGCTTGTCGATCTCCACGTGAGACGGTGTGTTTTGCTTTGCGTTTTTGAGCGTCGGCGAGGCTGAGTGGTTCGTCGCGTGTTTGCGTCTCCTTTTTCTCCTTGTCTGTGCGGACCTTTTGGATGGAGAGTGGTGGGCTCTTCCACCTCCTGCTCAGATGTTTTCTGGCTCTTATTCTGGGCTGTGGAGGGGATCTCCGAGACGGAAGACCCTACACCTGCCCTCTGCTGTGTCTGCTGCAGGCCTGCTGATCATGGTCGGTGCTGAGAAAGTGGGCTCTGGTTATGATAGAAGGCACGGCACCTTCAGCAACCGACATGAGTGCCGTCCAAGCCAATGGAGCAAGGACACGCAGGAAGCAGGTTGTACCCCAGGGCAAAGTGCAGGCCGCGGGTGCCTCGAGCCGCTGCCTCCTGCTCCTCACATGTCCTGGAGGACGGGCCCTTCTCTTGCCGTCTGTCTGGCAGCCTCTCATTTGCCTGTTGGGTTGCTGTCATCACGGCAGCAGTGGCTGAAAGCACAGCTTGGCTTACTCTGCACATTTGGGTGTTTGTGCTATTTATAAACAATTAGAACAGGCGTGGAAGCCTCTTTACCGCAAGCTGGCAAATGCAGCAAAACCCAGACCGTCTGTTAGCCCTGTCTGCATGGCGCTGGCACAGAGCAGTCACACAAACAAACACATTTACCCATATTTAAATGTTTCTCATTAAAAAAAAAGGCATTCAGCCACTGGCCATATGGCTTAGAGACTTTGCCTTGAAATGCACAACTTGGGCTGTAAGACTCCTGAAATCCGAAGCCGTCTTAGAACCTTGCCCTAATGTGATGGGTCCCGTCCCTGCTCAGCAGACACACACTTTCCCCACCGTTTTGAGGAGGGAAGGGTGGAGGGGAGGAGAGTGTCACTTTGCAGAGGCTTTGGTTTCAGTCTGTCTGTCCTTCCCCCGTGCCTGTCCCCTCTGTACATTTCATGACGTGAGCCTTCCCGTGCGGTGGACACATCCCTTCTCCTCTTTCCTGCTGCACTTTTTCCTAGAGACTTTCTCACTCTCTCAGGTGTCATTTGGTTTGTCTGTCTCCTTCTCCCTGCCTCCCCCAAGGCCGAGATGGCTGTCTCTNTGGTGACCTCCTCCAAGAGGGCTTATGCCATACCCAGGTCTGCTGCATCCAGAGCCCGTGCCCCTGCTGCAGGCCACTGCTGACCCGTACCTTTTCAGAAGACACTCAAACTTTGCTTTTGAACTGTGGCATTGGAGAAGACTCTTGAAAGTCACTTGAACTGCAAGGATATCCAACCAGTCCATCCCAAAGGAAATCAGTCTTGAATATTCATTGGAAGGACTGATGCTAACGTTGAAACTCCAATACGTTGGCCACCTAATATGAAGAACTGACTAATTGGAAAAGATCCTGATACTCGGGAAGATTGAAGGCAGGAGGAGAAAGGGTTGACAGAGGATGAGATGGTTGGATGGCATAACCGACTTGATGGACATGAGTTTGAGTAAGCTCTGGGGGTTGCTGATGGACAGGGAAGCCTGGCATGCTGCAGTCCATGGGGTTGCAAAGAGTTGGACGTGACTAAGTGACTGAATTGAACTAAAGAATTTGGTGGGGGAAGAGGCTAAAAATAATAATAACAAATCAATATTATACTCATGAAGGTGAATCTGTGAAGTCATTGATGACTTAAAATATTAGTAATTTTTCAAATTTATTTTGTCCAAGGTAAACAAAATCTGCAATAACATATTACTTAACTCACTCTTTTTCTAACAATTTGAACTGCAATACAAATCTACTCACTGTATCAATGATTATATATTTTTTACTTTTGTTTCTGAAAGTTTAACTTTTACCATTTAGAGGATAATATAATAATACTCTCTGTATGGATAAGTACAGGTTTAACAATTATCACCATTCTTCCATTCTTTGCATTCTATACCTCCATACCACATATTATTACTATTAATTTATTTGTATACATCCCTTAAACCCATGACTCTTATCTATAAATTTTGACAAATTTATATAATTATGTAACACATACCTCTATCTTGGTATGAAATATTTAGTTCAACCCCAAATTTCTCATCTGTCACTTTTTATTCAACCCCCAACATACCCTGAAAATTCACTGTTTTATTTGTAACGCATTACTTTTGCTGTTATAGAGCATCACATAAATTGAACCAAAAGTAGGTATTCTACTGTGTTTTCCTTTTTTTTAAGTAAAACGTCTATGAGATATATCCATGTCATGTGTGAGTAGCTCANCCTGAAAATTCACTGTTTTAGTTGTAACGCATTACTTTTGCTGTTATAGAGCATCACATAAATTGAACCAAAAGTAGGTATTCTACTGTGTTTTCCTTTTTTTTAAGTAAAACGTCTATGAGATATATCCATGTCATGTGTGAGTAGCTCATTCTCTTTTATTGATATCTATCTATAAAATTGTGATATATTCTATTATGTGAATTAATGCTACTTTTTATCCATGATTCTGATAATAGACATTTTATATTTTGCCTTTGGGGATTCTCACTTGGAACAAGTGTTAGTGTTTTCACATTTTTATTTTAGCCATTTAAGTATCTATGTAATGGTACTACATTGTGAATACATGTTTTATTCCCCGATATTATGATTTTCATGTGTTTTGTGATCACTGGTATATCTTCCCTTCTAAAATGTATTTTCAAGTATGAAGTAGTTTTCTCAATTTTAATTAGTTTTTATATCTATTTATATTGAATTTTAGAACATACAATTTCTCCTTAAAATATATATTTTGGCGTATACTCTTTCCCAGTAAGTTACTATCCTACTAACTTTTTCATGGTGTCTTTTATAGGCAGATCTTTCAAAAATATAGTCAAATCTAATTTGCCTTTGTTTGTGAAGATTTTTAATGTACCCTGCAAAAGAAATACTTAATTTCTCCTTGGTTGTGTTAATATTTGTTAGGTTTTTCCAAAATTTATAATTTAAAATTTACTTTACAACTCTGGTTAATNAACATGTGCATAACTTTATGTACTTAGTTTTGGCCGTGCTAGGCCTCGGCTGCTGTGCAGGCTTTCTCATGTTGTGGGACTGCTCCCGAGTTGTGGTGTGCGGGCTTCTTGCTACAGCAGCTTCTCTCACTGCAGAGCGCGGGCTCCAGGGCCCAGGATCATCCCTCGCTGGGGCTCACGGGCTCCGTCGTTGTGGCCGCCGGCTCCAGAGCACAGGCTCTCTAGTTGTGGCACGCGGACTTAGTTGCTCCGCAGCATACGAGATGAGATCTTCCCAGGTCAGGGATCGAACCTGTGTCTCCTGCATTGGCAGGTGGATCTTTACCACCGAGCCTCTAGGGAGGCCTTGGCATATCATTAATGTTACTGAAAATAAGGTCTGGCTGCTCGCCGCTCAAAAGCTAATTAAGAGGCAGAGTCTCTGGAAAGGAAAGTCCACTTCAGAGGCAAAGAGCCCCGGGAGTAGGGCTCGGGGTGGTCTGGTGTCCAAAGGCGGACCCCCACTGATACCCAGCGGGCAGGGCTTTCATAGGCGAGGGCGGGGCTGCGCTCATACCACCAGCATCTCCAACAGTCGTCCTGACACCTGCCCTGTGGGGTCTGATCAGCGTTGTCTTGATTGCTTTGACTAGAGTTAGTCTTCAGTCCCAGGGTCAGCATGTCCCTGCCTCTTGAGGTTACATCATGCCCATAGTCTGGTCACCATCAGCAACATCTTCCGCCCGTCAGGGCTCTCAGTAGCTGTAAGACAGCTCACAGGACGGGCCTCAGAGCATTGTGCTCGCTCCTTCAGGAGGAACGAACGGCCCTCGACTTTGTTTAATGATCAGTTAATAATGGCTTATTATTTATTAATAATATTTAACTAACAATAAACTTTTTTTGGTCTTGTTTGACTGTCTTCCTTTGCTTCTGCATTTTCTCACTTCTCTGATTAAGCTTATTCTTTGACTAAACATTTCCTAGGTCATGGTAGGGAAGGACCATAGGATCCTACTCGTTTTAATTAACAAAAGACAGGTGAGTGGATACAAGTAGCATAAATAGCCATCTTCCACTATCACAGAAACTCTAAAATTGTTCCCTTGATTAAAATATTAATGGATGTTGCAGGTCTTGGATATTACTTCTGTCTCCAAGGCACTTCAGGGGAACTAGTCCATCTTACAAGATTAAATGAGAGCCTTCTGGCAATGGTCCTCTTGCTTGTTGTGGAAGTACTAGGGGAAGCGCCTCTTGTCTAACCCACACTCCCGTTGTCTGACAGGATCTATGTGAGGACTGTTATCTGCGCTGAGCATTAGTTACTGTTGTGATTCTTCTCAGAACTATGCTCAACTCCATCTTCTGGAAACTGAGGCTTGCATAACTAAAGGTGTTTCCCAGTAAGTGACTTCTTAGGGCTTCCCAGGCAGCTCAGCAGGAAGAATCTGCCTGGCAAGCAGGAAACGTGGATTCCGTCCCTGGGTTGGGAAGATCCCCTGGAGAAGGACATGCAACCCACCCTATTATTCTTCCTTGGGTAATCCCATGCAACAAAGAGCCTGGAGAGCTACAGTCCATGGGCTTCAAAAGAGTCAGACATGACTTAGCGACTAAACAACAACAGTGATTCCTTATTTTTACCTCTGAAAGAATACTAGGCTCCTACCTTTAGCAAACAAAGGTACAGAGGACACATGATGATGATTATATGGGTTAGACTTTTTCTTTCCTCTCTACTTAGAAATAGTTAAGTGTATTTTATATATTCTTACAATTATATAATTATAGTATATTGTTATAGATTTATATTATTTGTATGATGATATTTTATATTTATTATATTATATAATTATAAAAGCATTTTAAATTATATAATTAAATAATTATATAGTATATAATTATAATATGAATATGATTATTTATATGTAACATAAATATAATTATATATCCTCTTTTTCTGGAACAAAGAGCAATTATAAATATCAGGAGTAACAAAGTCAGTAGCTTACAGGAACCAAGCAAGTGGTGAAAATGATGGCGCGTCCGTGTAGGGATTAGCAGAGGGCAAGCACACCTCTTCTAATGGAAAAAACTGTTTTTTAGGCCCAGCCACTTAGCGTCAAGTGCGAAAGTGAGACCCACATGGCCAGATCTTTTAAGGGAAACTAGAACTTTATCCTAACCCTAAATCGCCTTCAAAGATATAACCTGAACATTGGTGGGTAATATGGAAAGTTAAAGCTATCCCTAGTTATTTATTTTTGTCTTTATTAAAGGCACAAAAATAGAAATATTTGGTTTAATAAAGTGGAAAAGAGATTGGTGGAAAGGGTGTTAGCTCGATCACAGTGTCCACAAGGAGCCTGCACAGCTGGCCGGGAGTGGGGCCAGAGCTGCAGGTTAGAGTCGGAGCACAGGTTTCCTGGATGCTAGGTCGCTCAGTTGTGCTTAATTTTGGGCCCCTGTGAAGGGTAGCCCATCAGGTTCCTCTGTCCATGGGATTTTAGGAATACTGGAGTGGGTTGCTAATACCTCCTCCAGGGGATCTTCCCGACCCAGGGGTCGAATCTGAATCCTTCGGACCTCCTGTGTTGGCAGGAGGGTTCTGCACCCCTGAGCCACATGGGAAGTCCTTACGGACCCGGTTCCGGGACGGGAAGGCCCCAGTCCTGCTTCTGCTGGACGCTCACCAAGGCAGGCTGGGCTCTCCACCGCCCCTCTCCCTGAATACTGGGGATTGTCTCCACCCCACTGTTGAGTCCCGGATGCATCCTGCCTCTTCCCGGAGCGCTCAGCAACTGAGTTTAGCCATGTGCTCAAGACGAAGCTGCCAAGGATGGATAAGAACATGAATCTGAGATTTTGGCATCCCCTGTGGGACCTTAAGACATGCTCAGTGATTTTCTAGACACTGGACAGGGGTGTATGTGCGTGGCACACACAAGCCAAGGGCAAAAGTCTACTATGCGCCCCGAGAACAAGACCTGTGAACAGCTTCTTGAAACAACAACAAAAAAACAACTATTTTATGTTAAGCAATATTTTTTTTCTTTTAAAACCTCCACAATTTACTATGCTTTTAAATAAAAAGGAAATAAGATCACTGTTTATTTGGAATCACTAGTTTTTTATTCATTAGTGTTAAGGTTCTACCTTTGAAAGTTACACAGGGTCATAAAATAATAATATATCCCTTGTTTGGGACATAAAACAAAAATATAATGATCTCCCTGCGAGAGGTAAAAACGAAAATATTTGGATGAGTGAGCAAAAGCCTTTGGAGAGAACCCACTGGGGTGTCTTTAGTGACAGGTAGTATCAAAAACAAGGAGCTCAGCCTTTTAGGTTAGAATCACCTGGAAAGATTGAAAGGGCTTAAAAGTACTGACGCCCAGCCCTCCCCAGGGACTGGGACTTCACCTGCCTGAAATGACTGCCAGCGCTAGTACAGGTGGGCTCCCTGGTGGCCCAGGGGAAAGAATCTGCCTGCCCATGCAGGAGGGTGCATCTGACCCTGGGTTGGGAAGATGCCCTGGAGAAGGAAACGGCTACCTAATCTAGAATTCTTGCCTAGAAATCCGATGGACAGAGGGGCCTGGCAGGCCAGAGTCTGTGGGATCACAAAAGACTCAGACATTACTCAGCTACTAAACAACAGCAAATATCTAGATACACATGGCCGGGCCTTCCCGGGTGGCATTAGTGGTAGAGAAACTGTCAAGGCAGGAGATGTGAGACACATGGGCCTGAGCCCTGGGTCGGGAAGATCTGCTGGAGGAGGGCATGGCAGCCCACTCCAGGATTCCTGCCAGGAGAACCTCTTCGGCAGGGGACCCTGGTGGGTACAGTCCATGGGGTTGCAAAGAGTCGGACACGACTGAAGCGATTTAGCTGGCGCATGTGCGTGGGTATGTGTATTCTAAAGCCCTGTGTACACTGTCTGCCTGCTGGTCCACCGCCTGTCCCTGACAGTGCGCGCCTCCTTGCGTGTGTACCCTATGCTAAAGCCCTGTGCACACCGTCTGCCCGCTGGTCCACCGCCTGTCCCTGACAGTGCACACCTCCTTGCGTGTGTACCCTATGATAAGCCTGTGCGTACCGTCTGCCTGCTGGTCCACCGCCCGTCCCTTGTGGTGGACCAGCAGGCAGACAGTGAGCGCCCTTGCGTTTTCTCTGCTGAGTGCTCCCCTGGCTCTGCTCCACGTCTCCCCCTGTTTTCTTCAGAGCACCTGAGCACTAAGGTTGCCTTGGATATTTACTTCTATTCCTACAGTTGATTAGATTTCAGTTACCGCTTACAGGAGTTTGATTACAAAAATGCCCCAAGTTTTCCCCTTTCCTGGGACCAGGTCCCTTGCAGTGTGGATTTGTACCTCCTCCCCAAACAGGCAGAATCTATTTCCCCTCAGCCCCTTGAATTCAGGCTGGCCTGTGATTTGCTTTAGCCAACAGAACGCAGAAGAGCAATAGCGAGTCAGTTCTCATCGTGGGTCAAGGTCTTTCCACTCTTCCTCTTGGGGCTCGGATTTTACCAGAACAGGTCCTGCTAAGTTGAGGATAAAAGGCTGAAAGGTTGTTGCTGAACCATGAAAGACACTGGGATTCCTGGCCTCTGGAGAAGAAGAATTCAATCTGGGGCCAGAGACAAGGCTTGATTGCTCAGAGCTTTTGTGTGATAAAGTTTTATTAAAGTATAAAAGAGATAGAGACAGCTTCTGACATAGACATCAGAAGGGGGCAGAAAGAGTGCCCCCTGCTAGCCTTTAGCAGTAAGTTATATAGCTACCAGCAGTCCGCTAATTAAAGAAAGGAAATATCTCAAAACTCAGAGAATGGCACCAGGCCCCTCACCCACAAGGTACATTTTGAGATAACACTGGCACCAGATGAGTCATCCTGGGCCAGAGTGACATGAATCTTGAAGAAAGGCAGATTCCCATTCAAATAGATAGTTGCATTAACATAGATTAGGAGAAAAATATATGAGTATAACATACTGGTTTGTCAAAGTCGGTTCTGAGCCTTTAGGGGGAACCGACCTGAAGATAGCGTCTAGTGGAAATACATAGTATATAAACATAGCTTAAGAGAAACATTTCCGTAAGAAAAATGCATTGCTTAGCTCAAGGTTTGAGAAAAGTTAAGTTCAGGTGGAACCAGGTGTCATTATGGCAACACAGAATTTTAAGGGAAATCTCTTTTTAAATTGGTATCCAGAAGGGGAAAAAATATAACACTCGTTTTTGTTTGTTCCTGCCGCTTAAGAAATAAAAAATGTCTGACATTTGCAGCCTATTTGCTCTCTTTGGAGACCCCTGGCCTCCCTGCTTGTTACCCTCTCAAGACCACGCACAAGAGAGCCAGACGTCCCAGGCAAGGCCCTTGTGGACGAGCCGGCAGCCGACCCGGCGCAGCCAAGGTCAGCTGAGCTGCCTCGCCCCAGGAGCTGACTTCAGGGGTGTGGACAGCAAGCAGCCCGGATGCCCTGCAGGCTCCTGAGTGACTGTAAGCGCTTTCCTTTAGGCAGCTGTCCCTTCCTGTTGGGGATGACTCACAGCATCATGGAGGCAACAGACAATAGCGTTGAAGGAGGAAACAGACAGAACAGGCTCCATCCTGAAAGCAGGACTCCATCTTGAGCCCGGCTGTGGACTTTGAGCTCTATGCCCGGTATCTATGGAAACGAGATTCCAATTGGAAAACCAGACCCCCCTCCCCCAAGGAAGAGCCCCAGGGCTCCTACCTAGACTCTCCCTGGCCTAAAAGGATACCTTAATTATCTGTGTAACCGAATAGAACCATACATTCTATTATGCTTATTGGGGTGTGACCACAGGCCTATTAATAATTGTCCACTGTTAACTGCCTAGGCTTAAGGCATATGAATCACGGGTTAAATTTGATTGTATCTTTCTTTTCCTTTGTTCAGCCTAGTTTCAGGGAATTTGGGGAGGTGGGTTTGGGCATGTACTCTTACGGTATATAAGGTCTTCAAAAACTTGTCGGGGTCCTCGGCTAAGAGGAGACTCTGCCTTGGGCCCGACGTGTAATCAACTGCACTGCACTATCTGCATCGTGCTTCTGAGTGTTTCCCGGAACGTGTCGCTACAACGGCTTCACCCTCTGTTCCAAGAACCAAGAGTGATGCTTGATACATAAAAATATCTGGGTTAAAAAACGTTGGTAGGTGTTTGAAAGGATGAAGAATTGAAAAACAACAACAAAAATACCTCTTCGTACACTAGCCCAATTACACAGAAAATGTTTGTATAAAAAGTACGTTGGTAGATGTTTGAAAGCTGAAGAATTGAACTTAAAAGAAATTTTTTTCATACACTAGCCCAGTTATATTTTTCCAACTTGGTCTAGAACTAACCTCAGCAATGTAATAAGTTTGTTCATGCTATTAATTCAGTTCTTCTGGGCATCCACATCAATTACTGGAAAAGACAAAAAACCAACATTAAAATAGACACTGCCACCAAATAAAAGGTATTCAAGTATTTATATCTACTCTCTCTCTCTGCAGAGTCTATAAATACGCCAACCCAGACAAGCTCTATAGGTGTTACCTGAAGCAGATTACAGCTGAGAGACCACCGAAGTTTCCACTTTCCTTGGGGCAATTGATCACTCACATGGAAAGAAGAGTTCCATGTTTTGTTTCTGCCTAATCATTTATTGTGATGTCACAGGGAAGAAAATAAATCTTGGAAACTCTAACCAAAATCAGTTTAATTTATCCATTATCACAGCAGGAGAGGAAAACGTGGGTATTCAGTTTTAAGGATAATCTCCTTTAAAGTGTGTGCAAAAACTAGCTAAGTCTATATATTAGGAGCATTTGAAATGTTTTCAGATGGATTCAGGGCTGCACTGGTTTCTGCCTTTAGATCATAAAGTCCTTAGGCTGCCAGCTTCCATCTCCTCTCAGTAGTTGCCAAGGTGCTGTGAGTCACTCAGGCATGTTTGACTCTCTGCGACCCCATAGACTATAGTCTGCCAGGCTCCTCTGTCCATTGGATTCTCCAGGCAAGAATACTGGGGTGGGTCAAAGTGTTAGCTGCTCAGTCGTATCTGACTCTTTGTGACCCCAGGAACTGTAGCCCACCAGGTTGCTCTGTCCATGGAATTTTCCAGGCAAGAATACTGGAGTGGATTGCTATTCCCTTCTCCAGGGGATCTTCCCAACTCAGGGATCGAACCCGGGTCTCCTGCACTGCAGGCAGATTCTTTACCCTCTGAGCCACCAAAGGTGCTGAGTACTCCACAAATTGTGGATGCCGCTGACCAACTGACAGGAATNTTCTCCAGGGGATCTTCCCAACTCAGGGATCGAACCCGGGTCTCCTGCACTGCAGGCAGATTCTTTACCCTCTGAGCCACCAAAGGTGCTGAGTACTCCACAAATTGTGGATGCCGCTGACCAACTGACAGGAATTCCTGGCTTAGAACTGTGCTGATGAAGTTACTGCCTAAAGGTTACTGTTGTCGTTTAAAAAAAGCAAAATTAATATCCGATTTGAATGTGATTGCTGTTTTAGTTAATTTCCATTTATATGCACTATCAGTTAATTCAATTAAAACATTGGGCTTTAAAAAAACATTGGGCCTTTAAAAAATTGAGTATTTTGTACTGAAGTGGGTTTTTCTTCATGAATGTGCTAACAAACCGTGCATCTATCTGTGTGTCATGAGTTGTATTTCCCCCCTTTCCCTTCCTCTCTCCCTCTTTACCTTTCTTTTTTGTAAATTATAGTTGATTTACAATGTTATATTAGTTCCTGGCTGCACAGGCTTTCTTCTCGCGGTGGCAGGCAGGGACGCTCTCTAGCTGCAGTTCCTCTGCTTCTCACTGCAGTAGCTTCTCTTGTTGCGGCTCCCAGGCTCTGGGGCACTGGCTCAACGGTTGTGGGGCATGGACTCTGTTGCTTCTTGGCACCTGGGATCTTCCTGGGTCAGGGATTGAACCCTGGCTCCTGCATGGGCAGGTGATTCTTTATCACTGAGCGACCAGCAGTTTCATAGATTACACTCCATTTAAAGCTGTTACAAAATAATGGTTATATTCCCCTGTGCTGCACAATATATCTTTGCTGCTTAGCTGTGTTATACATAGTCGTTTGGGCGTCTTAATCCCATACCCCGATTTTGTCCCTCCCTGGTTGTCTCTGAGATAAAGCTGTGAGATATATAGATATACAGTGGAATGTTACTCAGCAGTGAAAAGGAGAAAACTCTGCTACACACAACAGTGTGATGGACCTAGAGGGTATTATGTTTAGTGAAATAAGGCAGAGAAAGACAGATGCTCTATGCTACCCCTAACGTGTGGAGTTTTTAAAGTGAAACAAACAAATGTGCCAGTCACAG
>SJYV01030759.1:0-10424 GCA_006410875.1 Neotragus pygmaeus
TTCTATTTCGGGATAGAATCACTGTGGTCCTCTCACGGCTTTTGTGTACTGTCATCTCCTCCTGTCTCCTTAAGTGCTGTTGGCCTGATAAGAACCTGTTTCCCTCTCTAACCCTCTCAGTTCCTCTTCTCCCTTGGGCTGCCTTACACAGGCCGCTGCCCTGCACAGTGTGTGAGCTGCCCACTCCTCCTCACTGGGTGCACATTCACACCATCTTGCTTTGGTCTCGGTGTTTTTGTCGTCTTCTACCAGTGCTGTGCTGAGCATGAGCCTTTCCTTGGATTAAGAAGGGACAATACCCTCTCAAGATAAGGATGGAGGAGCAGAGACTTTAGGAGCCTAGAGTAGTAAGATCAATGGCAGAAAAGGAATGTCTCATTTTTGTCTCCTGCCCTGAAATTGGCCTTCCAAATCCATCTTTTATTAAAACATTACACTGGAGGTTTTTAGCTTTCTACCCCAACTTACAGAATGATCACTTATTTCCCATTTTCCTTTTCATCCTTATATATTTTCTCTTGGTAAGCAATTCAATAGGAAGGAAGGATTATTGATAGCCTAACATCCTGATAGAATGTTTCCTTTTTGAGTCTTCTCAAATAGAGACTTTTAAAATGCAATTACTGTATATACTACAATAACATTTTTATAATCTTTTTCAATTGAAAACAGAGTTACTACAGATTTATACTTTCTGCTGACCTTATTATATTGCAGCTCTTTAAGTATCTAGTATGCTGCTCTTTTAAGACTTCTTAAGAGAAGAGCTAATAACCCACTCAGAAAGCCACTCATGAAGTCTTCTCATAAAGCTGCCCAGGCCCATTAGTAAGTGTTCATGCCATGAATCAAACCACTGAAAATTGCATCTGGAGATTACTCTACTCATTTTCAAAGGACTTTTTAATCATTCCAGAAGTATGATAATGCATTACAGCCAGTCATCCTAAAATGTTCTTTCTGTGGCATCACTATAATATCAGTGGGACAATTTTCTTAGGAATTATAGAAATTTTTTGTTGTTTTAAAATATATATGGCCTGGTTTTAAATAACAGACTTCAAGGGTGTCCCCATTGTTTTTTGAATGAGACTACAAAATGTAACACAGAATAAAATTAAATATTTCAACGTTTTAGATTTTTACCAATTCCAATATTTCCTGTTTTGGTAGCCAACATTTATAGGCCATATCTTATCATCAGTATAAAACTTCATCATTTTTAAATGATTCTTTTACATAAGCAGGTTAACTATGTCCTCCAGAAAGGTGAGCACTCATTTAGATTTCTAACATAATGGAATGATGTGACAGTTTAATAAAAGACTGGTTATAGTTCTATCTAGGCAGTAACTACAAATCCCTCTTTTTGTCGTCAGAGAACATATGCTTCTTTAGCATCTTAAAAGACTAACTGATGTATCTTAGAAGACAGTTATTTTTAATAAGCTCCTGACCTCATCTTCATTGAATATTTTATCTAGTCTAAAGCACTGGCTTTATTTCCACCTTTTGAAGTTATTCAGTATAAATTTCTCTGCTTCTGTGAAATGCCAGCCATTCAAGTTTTGATGGCTTGGTCCCAAGGTTCTCCTACAAATGGATCACTGGAGCTAATTGAGAGGTTTCAGAAAGGGATCCCAGCCCTTCATACGTTCCCATGACTTAAAAAAAAAAAAAAAAATCCTACGCTCTGGTTAAGATGTCAAGCTCGCAGCACTGGAAGTGAAGGTGTCCAGAGACAGACATTTCAGCCAGCTCAACCTCAAATCTGCCTTTCTCTTTCTCATAAATGGAAGTGATTTCAAGTCTGTTCACTCTCAGAGTCACTGTCCTCTGAGTCTATTCCAATAGGCCTATAGCCATTTTTGAACTGTGATACCCAGAGCTGAATGCACCCTGACATATGCATATTAGAACATAACTACAAAAAAAAAAACAAACCACTAAATTTAGGGACTGGCGCATGGTACTTAAGACATAACTGTTATTTCATCTCTCTTCTTATTTTTCTGAATAAATGAGTTTCTAGAGATAGAGTAACCCTTTTAAGGATGTCACCATTGACCCCCGTTTGATGAAACTAAAGTCTTTTATACAGGCTGCCACTAAGCCGGGTTTCGCTCCATGCAATTTTTCTTTGTTGTCTATATACAGGACCTCCATTTTATCTTTGTTAAATGCTACCTTGTAAGATTAGAGACATTGAACTGGACTATTAGAGCCCTCATCCTTCACCCCACAGTTTTGTGTTGTTTACAAACCAGTGGGCTAAGGACAAAGTTTTGTGGACAAGATAGGACACGCCCAGCTAGCTTACTTCTGCTCACCAGTCCTCTTTGGGTCATCCAGTTAACAAACCACTTAGATATCTTCCTATTTTAGCAGCATTTTGTCAGTTGAAATCTTACGAGACACCTCGTCAGAGCAACTGTCAAAACCGGTTTCCATTTCATTTATGCCTGTCACACTTTCACTCATTAGCCACCAGAACTTGTCAAAAAACACATGAGATCCTAGTGACTACTGCTTCCTGTTCCAGATGTTTATAAGCCATTCCTGTTTGTAAGTCTGCAGAAGGCCTCGGCTATACCACACTCCCATTTCTTTGTTCCTGTTACTTTTCATGCTTTCCTGCTTTCTTCCTGACTCCTCTCAAAAGCTGTTTCATCTGGGACACAGATGTGTAAACAAGGACAGGCACTGGTATTGCCTTGTGCATTAGGGGAAGGGATGCTAGCCCGTAACATCACCTCATTGCCCAATGAAGGACTAGATGTTGATTGAGAATGATAAAGAAAAGTTAAGACAAGGGATGGTGTCCATTCTAGGAAAGTATGGATGGTATCAAAAATGGGTTCAATTCATTTGTTCAAAATACAAGTATTTAGTGGTAATCTCCCACTACATTACAGAAGTGCTTTTTCGCTGTGATTAGGAAAGAGTAGTTAGTGGAGATTGTCCAGCAGATCAGAGGTCAGAGGCCTAACAAAATGCTGTCAGCTTACAAAGCACCGTTTTTGTGTCCTTAAGAGGCTTTGAGGAATAAGGAAGGTTCTGGGGGTAGAGGCTTCTGCCTCAAAGCAGCCAGTCTCATGACATAAAGGAAGCAGTTTATAGATGGCACAATGGATCCTCATAAATCATGGATGTCTCAGATGATGCCTGTACACTTCAGCCAATGAAATATAGTAGCAGCATTAAAGGACCTTGTGAAAATGATGGTACATGGTTCAGTGTTCCAAGGATGTAAATTTGTGCCATAAAAATAGAAAACATTGAGAATGTCTACAAGTGGGGCACGTTGTACACAGTAATAGCTGAAGCTAGGAACTCAGACCTTGGACAGTGGATGTTTAATAATAAAATTAAAGTTTTAATATACTGTCTTTGTATATCTTCCCAGAGCCGTTAAGATGGAAGTCATCTAACAGTTTATCAAGTTCAGATTCTTATGCAAAGAACTGAGCTAATCCACAACACTGAGGTCCAGCAGACCCCAGCTGGACACTCCTTAGCTATTACAGCTATGAGTGTTTGCTTTGAGACCATTTCTACCCACAGCGTAATATATAATTATTATAGGTAGGGAGGTTACAAACATCTCTGATGTTGCTCGATCATGTTTTACCTGATCTCTGTTTTCTATAGATTTCATAAATCTTACCAACAAAGATAAAGAAATTCTACCCTCTCTTTCATAAGTGAAATTGGAGATGTTAACTAACTGATGATTTAAGAATCTACTGAAGAGTCGGTCAAATAATTTGTACTAATAACACTGACATACAGTTTCCACGGGATACCCACCGTCTGTGATGTAACTGATCTCATTTTAAGGAGAGAAGAAGAGAGAGAAATCAAAAGTGTTAGAATCCAGTAAACCAAAATCAGATCCTAACTCTGCTGCTTGCATCTGTGTGATTCTCAGCAGATTATATAGCCTTCTGAACCATCACTCTAAAATGAAGAAATTAGTATTTCTTAGCAGAGTTCAATTGCTACCAAATTATTTCAGTACCCTTGCCCTTCATTAGTATCAGAATGATGGACAGATCAGATGTTAGGCATTCCTTTCAATCTCCCCATCCTCTTTCCCTTCAGTAAGAAAGTGAAAATGAAAGTCAGGGTGTAATTACTCTAATACTGCATATCCTTATACTGTGTTCTACTTCATTGAGAGAGTACTTGAGAATTTAAGATTTTTGTAAATCAACAATCTACCGTGATATACGGTGAAAAGCCTTGTGTGTAAAAAAGACTGAGAGTTATTAAGCAAAATGTATTTGTGCTGGTCAAATAGCCATATTCAGACAGTGTGGTTAAGGCCTTAGGAATCATTGGAGACTGAAATTATAATCTCTCCTGTAAAGTTCATTGATTATAAGTAAGAGAATAACTAAGAGTTACATAGAGGCTACCTATGGTTCATCTGTAGATTGATGAAGTTCCAACTAAGTTGAGCCAAACAGAACCATAACTTATTCCTCATTTTTATTTGTAAGAAAATGTATAACAATTTTTAGAGTTTCTTAAATAGCAAAAATCCACTTCCTTTCTGAACAAGCCCTAGTATTATTACCAAGATGTGTATCTTAAATGAAGATGATTTGGTCAATAAGCTCAAATTCAAACAGTAAATACTGTTTCAAAGGATAAAGAATAAAAGTAAAGTCATTGTTGGAAAGATCGAAAATAGAATAAGAAGATGCAAACACCTTTTCTCAAATATACTTTAGTTACTGTTTCTTTCTCCCCAATCTGATAGCTACACCCTTGCCGGTCCTGACACTATTGAGTGCCTGGCCAATGGCAAGTGGAGCAGAAGTGACCAGCAATGTCTGGCCGTCTCCTGTGACGAGCCGCCCAGCGTGGAACACGCCTCCCCAGAGACTGCCCATCGGCTGTTTGGAGACATTGCATTCTACTATTGCTCAGACGGCTACAGCCTGGCAGGCAACTCCCAGCTCCTCTGCAATGCCCAGGGCAAGTGGGTTCCTCCGGAAGGTCAGGCCATGCCCCGATGTATAGCTCATTTCTGTGAAAAACCCCCTGCTGTTTCCTACAGCATCTTGGAATCTGTGAGCAAAGCAAAATTTGCAGCAGGCTCAGTTGTGAGCTTCAAATGCATGGAGGGTTTTGTACTGAATACCTCAGCAAAGATCGAGTGTCTGCGAGGTGGGCAGTGGAGCCCCTCCCCCATGTCCATCCAGTGCGTCCCTGTGCGCTGTGGGGAGCCGCCCAGAATCATGAATGGCTATGCAATTGGATCGAACTACAGTTTTGGAGCCGTGGTGGCCTATAGCTGCAACAGGGGCTTCTACATCAAAGGGGAGAAGAAGAGCGCCTGCGAAGCCACAGGACAGTGGAGCAGCCCCATACCCGCGTGCCACCCTGTATCTTGCAGTGAACCACCGAAGGTTGAGAATGGCTTTCTGGAGGTAAGAGACTGATTCACAAGTGTCCCTGGCTTTCATCGCTGACAGGGCCAGCCCACTGTGTGGCTTACTCAGAAGCAGGGGTGTGCAAGGAAATCCAAGGAAGAGGGGATACACTTATACACGTGACTGACTGACTTTACTGGACAGCAGAAACTAGCACAGTATCATAAAGCAGCTCTACTCCAACTTTTTAAAATACTATTGAAAAAGAAGCAGGGGCACATGACTGAGTAAGAGACTAAATCTATAGGCAGTAAATATTGGAGAGAATTTGATAGAGGTTATAAATCCTTTTAATCTATAGNAGCACAGTATCATAAAGCAGCTCTACTCCAATTTTTTAAAATACTATTGAAAAAGAAGCAGGGGCACATGACTGAGTAAGAGACTAAATCTATAGGCAGTAAATATTGGAGAGAATTTGATAGAGGTTATAAATCCTTTTAATCTATAGCTTTCTACCTTCTGCTAGCATACAGACACTTGAAATGCTTTTCAGCAGTATCTTGGCCCTAACCATGAAGTTATAATAAAACAGTTTTAAGAAAATATTATTTTGCCTTATAAAAGTTGTTGCGTGATGGATGTATTATTTATTTTTATAGAAATCAAGGTTGTAAAGGAACCTAGAGAAATCTGTTAGCATCTCTAATTTTTAGACACAAGGTAGGGCGGTAAACCATCCATTCACTGTAGGACAACTTTTGTGATTTTCTTTTAGGGGACCTAAAGGTAATTTTATCAAGACAAAGAATTATATCATCTCCACAAATGTCCTCCTTTCTCATTAATATGTGTCTGCTCATTAAATCTATCAAGAAATCAGGAATAAGAATCTATTCCCCCAAATCAAAGGCCATTTTAAGCAGGTTTTGTTCTAATTAAATACTTTTTAAAATTCACACATGCCTATAGCACTGTTTCTCCTTTATATTTTAAAACAGTGAAAGCCTTTGTCCAAGACCTTTGTTCAGATGTATTAACTTTCCATTGAAATGAGAGTGTCTAGTATGTGTAAGAAGGCTTTCTTCATTTATTCATTTAACAAATATTTCTGGAACTCCTACTAGGTATCAGGTAATCAGGTAAGCAATCGAGATCTAGTATTTAATAATTCTGAATAGGTCTGCGATTAGATCCATCATGGTGCTTATGTGTATGTGGGGTACCCAAGAAATAAATAGGTAAACAAAGTAAATAATTATGTTCAAATACTGGGAGGTTTACTACAGCACAGAAGCTAGACTTTACCATGATCACTAACAAAAGAACTATTGTAATGTTTTTCAAGTTTTCATAACTCATTCATCTTAGTATTGCCTAAAATGATCTATTATTATATACTTATGTATCTGAATGTTGAGCTCATGAATATTATGTTTTTTGTTTAAAAGATAAAATACTACTTTTTATTTTCTATGGCAGTTTATGTTACGGCAGCAATTTTTTTAAAGTGCATTAAAAAGGAATNATTTATTGGCACTCAGCTTTCTTTATGGTCCAACTCTCAAATCCATACATGACTACTGGAAAAACCATAACTTTGACTGTATGGACTTTTGTCAGCAAAGTGATGTCTCTGCTTTTTAATGCACTGTCTAGGTTTGTCATAGCTTTCTTTCCAAGGAGTAAAAGTCTTTTAATTTCATGGTTGCAGTCACTGTCCACAGTGATTTTGGAGCCCAAGAAAATAAAATCTGTCACTGCTTTCAGTTTTTCTATTTGCCATTAAGTGATGGGACCAGATGCCATGACCTTAGTTTTTTGAATGTTGAGTTTCAAGCCAGCTTTTTCACTCTCCTTTTCTACCTTCATCAAAAGACTTTAGTTCTTCTTCACTTTCTGCCATTAAAGTGGTATCATCTGCATATAAGAGGTTGTGAATTTCTCCCAGTAATCTTGATTCCAGCATGTGAGTCATCCAAACTGGCATTTCACATGATATCTTCTGCACAGAAATTAAATAAGTGGGGTGACAATATAAAACTTTGTTGTACTCCTTTCCCAGTCTGGAACCAGCCAGTTGCTCCAGGTCCAGTTCCAACTGTTGCTTCTTGACCCACATACAGGTTTCTCAGGAGACAGATAGGTGGATAAGGTGGTCTAGTACTCCTATCTCTTTAAGAACTTTCCTCAGTTTGTTGTGATCCACACAATCAGGGTGGCACAGTGGTAAAGAATCCTCTTGCCAATGCAGGAGATACAGGAAATCCCAGGGACGTTTGTTTGATCCCTGAGTCAGGAAGATCCCTGGAGTAGGAATGGCAACCCACTCTGGTATTTTTGCCTGGAGAATCCCATGAACAGAGGAGCCCGGAAGGCTACAGTCCATGGAGTCACAGGAGTCAGACATGACTGAGTGCACAGGTACTCACACAAAGGCTTTAGCATAGAAGCAGAAACAGATAGTTTTTGGAACTCCCTTGCTTTCTCCATGATCCAATGAATGATGGCAATTTGATCACTGATTCCTCTACCTCTTCGAAACCCAGCTTGTACATCTGGAAGTTCTCGGTTCATGTACTGCTAAAGCCCAGCTTGAAAGATTTTGAGTATAACCTTACTAGCATGGGAAATAAGCACAACTANATTTTTTAACAGCACAAACAGATGTATCTTTGTGTTGTGTACGTTTTCTTTTTGTAAGTAAAACAACAAACCATAGCATTGTAAGATTTTTTTGAATTTATCAAGCAGTTTATAATTTTTGGTATTGCTCCATCTACTCATCAATCAATTTAGAGACTTGAATTTTTACTTATTATGGTCTTACCACTGTGGCTAGTATTTCTGCTGTAGGTACTGATTACTTAATTTGACCTTCTACCATCCTTTTCGTTTATTTAAATTGAAAAAATAGAGTGGACCTATTGGAAAAATATTTAAGTCCTCATTTGCTTATGCTTTAATTGATTTATTTTAATGCAGGCATTTTAGTTTAGTTCTTTACTATGATTCATTGTATTTTGTCAGTTATATTATCTGTTATACAAACTGTGTTTAATTGTCTCTCCCTGTTATCCAGCATACAACTGGCAGGACCTTTGAGAGTGAAGTGAGGTACCAGTGTAACCCAGGCTATAAGTCAGTTGGAAGTCCCGTGTTTGTCTGCCAAGCCAATCGCCACTGGCACAGTGAATCCCCTTTGTCATGCATCCCTCTAAACTGTGGGAAACCTCCCCCGATCCAGAATGGCTACATAAAAGGAGAAAATTTTGAAGTAGGGGCCAAGGTTCACTTTTTCTGTAATGAGGGTTACGAGCTTATCGGTGATCATTCTTGGACATGCCTGAAATCTGGCAAATGGAATAAGAAGCCAAACCAAAAGTGTGTGCCTGCCAAGTGCCCAGAGCCACCCCTCTTGGAGAACCAGCTCGTCTTGAAGGAGTTGACCACAGAGGTGGGAGTGGTGACGTTCTCCTGTAAGGAAGGGCACGTCCTCCAGGGCCGCTCCGTCCTGAGATGCTTGCCATCCCAGCAGTGGAATGATTCTTTTCCTGCTTGTAAGATGGTTCTGTGCCGCCCACCTCCCCTCATTTCCTTCGGCGTCCCTGCTCCTTCTTCTGCTCTTCATTTTGGAAGTACTGTCAAGTATTCTTGTGTGGATGGGTTTTTCTTAAAAGGAGATCCTACCACCTCCTGCCAAGCTGATGGTACCTGGAGCTCTCCACTGCCAGAATGCGTGCCAGTGGAATGCCCGNTGGTGCTCACAGTGCACCGTCCTGCCTGGACGCGGCGGCCCACCCTGCACCCTCCCCGCCCCGCGTTTCTGGCACACGGGCGCTCGGCGTGCCGGGCGCATCACTGCCCAGGCCAGGGGGGAGTCCGGCCGCGGCTCACGGCGGGCTGCTCGGGGCCCTCGCTGCACCCCCGTTATCTGCGTTCCCTGCAGAGGGGCTTGCTCACCACCAGCTCCGAGTGGCGGGGGCTGCAGGGGCTCCGGGGATCACAGGATGCGGCTGTGCTGGGCATCGTGGGCCCCCGGGAGCCCGGGGGAGGGCCGCCTGGTCCAGACGGGGTGGTGGCGTCTGAGCTGCAGTCCCCGCATGCAGCCCCAGGGGAAGGGGCGAGCGCGGGTGCCCAGGCCCCGGGACGTGGGGCTGACAGCCGGGCTGGGGCTCGTGGGGGGCGCTGAGGGGGGCCAGCCCCAGCGCCCTGCCCTCTGCCCCTTGGGGGGCTTGCACCGTCCCACGGTCTCACCCACTCGGAGGGCCCTTTGCTTGTGGACCCAGGGCTGTGGGCTGTGTGCCCGCTGCCGTGGCCACACCGCCTGCAGGACGTGGGCTGGACGGGGCACCTGGCGTCGTTGGACGCCAGCAGCGAGGATGGCGTCTGTCCTCAGGGACATGCTGGCCCTGGGCCACCGAGGTTTTCGCCTCGCTGTCCTGGGAGAACCGTCATCTTGGGGCCCGCTCGGGCTGCCCATGTCCCGGCACACTGAGCCGGTGGGAGAACCTTGCCTGACGCTGGGGGGATGCCTGCCGGAAAGTAGCCGGCCGTGAGGCTGCAGGGGGGCCCTTGCCTGGGGAACGCCAGATGAGGTCTGCGGAGCCCCCCTCCGGGGCCCACGAGAGTTCAGATCTCAGCTGAGATTTCTCTGGCCACAGGCCCACAGCCTCAAGCCCCACTGTACCCCCTGGTGGGCCCGCCTGGGGACCGTGGGGGCCGTGCCCAGCTCCTCCAGGAAGAGCCCCCCACCCCAGCACCTGCCCTCCGCCCAAGACCCGGGGCGGGAGGCCCCAGGTCTCAGCAGGATTCACCGGCCAAAGAAGTGGGTGTTTGCTCCGAGACCTCCAGCCTCCTCCGGAGACCCACTGCTGGGAGCTGCAGGCCGGCTTTGGCCAATAAACATGTTTTGTTTGGGCCATACAGTTTAAACATGTTTTTGGAATTGGTTGTCAACATTTAAAAGTCGGCACAGTTCATGCAGTGGTCCAGATTTTTGGCTTCTTTTGAAAAATCGGAAGATCTGGCAACTCTAGG
>SJYV01030763.1:0-10769 GCA_006410875.1 Neotragus pygmaeus
CCCACTCCAGTATTCTTGCCTGGAGAATCCCATGGACAGAGAAGCCTGACAGGCTACAGTCCATGGGGTCGCAAAGAGTCAGACATAACTGAATAAACTTAGCATGCCAAATTGCTGTTAGAGGCAGTTGGAGATGAGGTATATTCTGGGTAAGTGTCCTCAGTGACTACAAAGCACTCATGGATTCTAGTTGCTTTAGGCATGTAAACTATGTTTTTTCCACGTGTATATATATCTATGTTGCTGTGCTTGTTTTTTTCAGTTGCCAAGTCATGTCCCATTCTTTGTCCTTCACTATCTCCCAGAGTTTGGTCAAACTCGGGTCTGTTGAATCAGTGACCTCATCCAACCATCTCATCCTCCGTCACCCGCTGTAGTGCCTAATAAAATACAAATACGTTTAAAACCTTATTCAATTGGCAGTAACTTTTTGTTAGTATGTGGTTTCTCAAAGGGCATTAAAAATACAATCACAGGCCTTTTTTATGATCCCCCAACCTCTAATCAGGTTTCCATGCTAGATTCATGATCTCTATCTTTTCCTTCAGAGCACTCAACACAATTTTGAATTGCATTTTTATTTGCATGGCCATTTATTCTGTGTCTGTCTCTCCCACTAGACTATAAGCTCCATGAGGGCAAAAGAATGCATTTGTTTTTCCTCACAAATCGTATTTCCAACTCCTAGGAGAGTGCCTGGCACATACTAAGTGCTCAGTAAATATCTGTGAAGCAAATGAATGAGGTGGTGGGACTGAGAGAGGATGTCCTAGGATTGTTTTTGATGGATAAAGAGTTTAGGAAGCAACAATCAGGTTATTGTACAAATATAACTGAGGCCCAGCCCAACCAAGACATTTACCGAAAAGACATGTTGCTTCAAGGCAAATATGGAGGCATCTCCACCCACTGATCTTTTCAGTATTCTCGTCAGTTTCTAATAGCATTTCTTATTCTTAATTTTACTTGTTTATTGTTGGCTGTGCCGGGCGTTTGTTGCTGTGCAGGCTTTTCTCTAGCTGTGAGCAGTAGCTACTCACCAGTTACAGTATGAGGGCTTCTCTTGGTGCAAAGCAAGTGGGCACCACATGGTCTCAGTAGTCGTGGCTCACGGGCTCTAGAACACACGCTCAATAGTGGTGGCGCATCAGTTGAGCTGCTCCATGGCATGAGAGATCTTCCCGGATCAGGGATCGAACCCATGTCTCCTGCACTGGCAGGTGGACTCTTCACCACTGAGCCACCAGGAAAGCCCCAGCATTTATTCTTCATAAAATTATACATTTATTTATTTCTGTGTAACGTGGTACTAGGCGTGATATAAAGCAGACCAAGCAAAGATTCAGCCTCTTCAGTGATTGCAATCTTAGAGTGTCCACTGGCTATTTTATGTAGCATCTTTTATATTGATATGTTTCTGGAATAATTTCATGTAAAGTCTATACTTGACCTTCTGGGGTGTATAATGGTGTCAATCACAAACAATGGTTCACTAAAAAGAGGAGAATCCATTTTCTGCAGCCCCCTTCCCACTCAAGTTGCCTCTGAGTCTCTTCCTCTTGACCAGAATGCTGTTTGTTTGGAATCTGGAAGGTAAACAGACTATAGCACTTATGGAATGCCAACCACTAGAAAGAACTATTCTAGGTGCCCTGGGGAAATATACAAGACTTAACAGGCATGGTACCTGCTTTAGAGGTGAAAACCAGCACGTCTACATTATTTATTTATTTGCAGCTAGGGTTCTTTCTTTCCAAATATCTGTTGCAAGGAATTGGCAGCTGCAGAGCTGACCTGCAAATAAATTCAGCTCCATTCACAGTTCCTAAGAACCACTGTGACCAGCTCACTCACATAGGTGAGAAGAAAATATTTTCAGAGAGAGCAGAGGCACATAAGACAAAGTCACATAGAATAAGTGGGAAAGGCTTGAGAGTGCATACATCGAACACAAATTCTCAGCTATTAAAAAGGAGTGGCCAGTCCAATTACGGAGACAAATCTGAACATGCATCCTACAAAGGCCTCTGCCAACAGCCTGCGGGCATGTCGCACCCCTGCCCCCCACCCCACCGCCTCGATTTAATGACTGTCTGCTGCCATTGCTTGACCAGGAAAATGGGTGGGCATATTTAAAGACTCTAAACTCTATTCCGGAGGAAGTGGGACTCCCAGTTCTAGAGGTCACAGATAGGAAAGAGTGACTGGATTTCAAGCCAAAAAAGAAAAAACATTTTTGAAATAAAACATCCTTTCTCTTTGATAGTTAATAGCAATATCTGGATCCTTAAAAATCCCTGTTCTCAGATCATTTAGGTTGGTGCACTCAGAGAAGGCCTCAGTATAGGAAGTGTATCAATAACTGGGCTGCTGCTGATGACAAGGGCCCTGCAGGCTGGTCAGGTGCGGGCTGTCACCCTTTACATCGCCACCACCCAGCATGTGACATCACACCGCCACGCGTTCCTCTCTGAGACGGCATTCTCTCTCCGCCTATGATCGTCTTCCTTGGGAAAGAATGGGAGGGAGCTGAGCGGGCACTGCCTCTCTGCTTCAGGCTTCCTGGCCCTTTGGAAGAGAAGCAAGGTGCACAGGGTGTCTGCCATATGCCAGGAGCTGTACTGGGCACTTGCCATGCAATAAGCCATTGAATCTACCCAATCACCCAGCGAAGGGCTTTCCATTCCCTTCACCCTGCAGGTTTTAAGAATGAACAGGGGCTTCCCTGGCGGGCCAGTGGTTAAGACTTCACTTTTCATTGTAGGGCTGCAGGTTCGATCCCTGGTTAGGTCGGGGAGGTAGGATCTCACAAGCCTTGAGTCCAAAAAAACAAAACATAAAAGAGAAGTAATATTGTAACCAATTCAATAAACACTTTAAGAATGGTCCACATCAAAATGTCTGTAAAAAGAAGAGCAAACAGGTGCAGAAACATGCAGTTCTGTGCCAAGGTCTTGAAGCTATCATGTAGGAAGGGTGTGACATCATAATTTTGAATTACAAAGCTAAGGTCCACTTACAGGCAGGCGCTCTGTTTACATCTGCTAAGAAGCCCTTCTCAACATCAGGGACAAAGTAGCATGATACCAGATTTTAGGGGAAAATGGGACCTGCATGGACCCCATCTTTCGAGTTTGAGGAGCTCCTCTTCCTCGGCTGGTGGGGCAGGAGGGGGATATTCTTCCAGGCAGAGCCCTGCTTTCAGTCCTTTGCAGGAGAAAGCAGATACATGACAGACACAAAAAGTTCACCCTTCAGACCTTTCTGTGGAACTGCAATATGTTCTGTTTCATGTTTCCTAAATTATTTGCAACAGGCAGCTGTGCTAGGTCAGAATCTCAGAGGTGCTCTGGGATTCCAGACAGGGTGGGGGCTGCCATCCTGCTCTCTTGGGCTGCGAATAATACAACTCACAAATGTGGGGCATTTAAGGAATTCAGGGGCTAAAAAGAGAAGCTCCTGGCTGGAAGCAGCTAAGATTCCTGGACCTCCATGGTGTCAGGGACCCATTTCAGGAATGTTTTGCTTTTGCTGTGGGATTAATAATACAGCAGCCTTCTATCAGCAGTTACTGTGCTCCAAGCACTGGACCCAGGGCCTTTCAGAGGTATTGTATTCATCCAGCCCATCAATTCTGACTTCGTTTAATCCTCTTAACCCTGAGAGGCAGGTATCAGCAACCTCATCTCACAGATGAGTAATATGCTTGGAAAACATCAATAACTCACTCAAGTTTTCATAGATTTCAGGCCAAGTCAGGATTCAAACCCAGGCTCTCTGACTCAACTGCTCATATTTTTAACAACAGTATATTGCCTCTAAGGAATTTATTCTGCAGTTAATGAATACATCAGACGGGCTTTTCTCCACCTCCCTACCCACCAAATGTTTGGGCAATTAAAATAGTTGCGTTCACTTATAAGGGGAATGGAAACACAGCACTTGGGCTTGTCCCAGTTACATTAATTAATTTCGTCTCAGGGTTCTTGATGGTCGCATAAACCAAAGAATCTAGAATCCCATGATGAAATTATGTCATTAAAGCCCTTGGCAACTTAGCTATTATTTTATGTAAAAGAGATATGTGCCTCCTGAGAAGTCCTTTCCACTGCTAGACAGGATAAAATAAAATATATTAGTCATGTTAGGATTCTATACCATCATGCCGGTCTTTATGTGACATTATTGATAGGAATGCTGCTTGTTTGGAATCTGGAAGGTAAACAGAGTTTCCAATTCCAGCCCTCTATTGTGGACTGTAATAAGCATGCCGCGTGGTCATGCAAATTAAGGAACTCTGAAACCCCAAGCCTCCAATCAGAGCGGCGGCCGCACCGACATTCCAAACACGCCTCTCTTGCCAAGGACAAGACCGCGGAATCTTTGCAGAGCCGGCGTGGCGTCAAAGGCTGCTGGAGGCTCAGTATCTGGGACATCTCATCGCAGCCGCAGTCCCATCTCGGGGTGAGGTCGGTGAGGGCAAATAACTAAAGAGTTTTCTCCAAAACGCCATAGTTGGAATTCCCTCTCCCGGCCCGGGATCCCTGGCGTCCCTTCCCCTGCTGCCGGACAAAGTACCCCCGAGCCCGGGGCCTAGCCGGTCTCCCACGTCGCCCACCTGCCGCACAGGGCGCTGCCTCCCTTTCTGCCTCCCGCAGAAAGGGCCGAGCCCGAGACACGCCCTGGCTATCTATAGAAAATCCCGCTGAGGGTTCTGCTGACCAGCCACTCGAGGTCCCTCCTTGGGCCTTATTATGTCACAGGAACCCAGAATGGAATGCGGAGGATTAAATTCCAAGCCCTTCCCGGCCGGCGGGGCCGGAGGGCGGGGAGTTGGAGGCCATGTGGGCTCTCGGGAGCCCCCTACTGAGTGTCCTTGTCCCTTCGGCTCGGATGCCGGCCAGGCCCGGCTGGTGCAGCGGTCCAGGCCTCCTGAGGACTCCGGGCGCTGCAGGCAGCGGGGCCCTTTGCGCTCTTACAGCATCCAGGGACACAGCGGGGAGGGCAAGGACAGACTGGACCCTCGGAGCTCACTCCGAGGCTCAGATTCCTCACCAAAGGAACCCTTGAGACATAAGATAAAGGAATATCACACACAAGGAGGGAAGCCGGGGAGTGGATGCTACAGAGGTGGTGACCTTTGAGCAAGGGATGATGGGGAATTTAGAAACCCCAAGGCAGTCACCGGTCAAGAATGATGGTAGAAAAGATGTGGTAAGGAGGAAATACTCCAAGTATGGGCTAATTCTATTTTTAAAGACAAGAGAATTATCAGGTTACTTCAACCTAACAATCTCTGTCCCTTATCCATAATACAGGATTAATAATAATGCTTATGGGCTTCCCTGGTGGATCGGTAGTAAAGAGTCCGCCTGCTAATGCAGGTGATAGGGTTTTGATCCCTGAGTCCGGAAGACTGTGTGGAGAAGGGAATGGCAACCCTCTCCAGTTTTCTTGCCTGGGAAATCCTTTGGACAGAGGAGCCTGGCAGGCTACATACAGCCCATGGTGTTGCAAAAGTGTGGGACACGAATTAGCGACTAAACAACAGTAGTCATGCCTACTACATAGGTCTGTTGTGACAAATAAATGAATCTGTTCACAAAAAGGGCTTCAAACAATGCCAGTATGTAGTAAGTCACCTGTTTTGTTATTATTATGTACCAGTACCAATTGTTATTACAAGGTCTCAGAACACAATACTTGGAAAAGAACACTAGCATTGGTAACATTTACAGCACTTTTTGACATGCCATTCTGCTGAGCATTTTAAATAATGTATCATTTTAGAAACAGCTCTGTGCAGTAATTACCATCATCTCCATCTTTTAACAGTGAAGAACCTAAGCATTTAGTGGCTCTCCCATCAGAGCTGGCCCGGGGCCGCATTCTTCCCTTGCTGTTTGATCTGCAAAATACCATTGCCCTTGGTGGGTCTCCAGTGGAGAAAAAGGGCAAATACTAGCATCTGCTTTATTTCCTCCACATGACTCTGTTGAGAAAAGTGTTGTGCAAGCTGACATTCCACCCAGAAATAGGAGGAATTTCAGCTTCATACAGGAAAGCAAGTCAAAGTAGGAAATATAGAAGCTGAGCAGTGACAGGGAGACAGCATTGTCCTGGGATTGTCCTGCTTCTTTTCAGAGAAGAAGGGACTATATGGGGTCTCAGGACACATTTGATCTAAGCCAAGAGCCCATGGAGGAGCCTGTCGTCCTGGGGTGGCCAGGGTGGGGGGTGGGGGGTGACTGGTGCTGTGAAAAGTGGAAAGCCCACCACCTGTCAGGTGTCTTTTTTGAGTAGCCTGCCAGTATTTGTGCGAGTGTACACACACAGACACGTGCACACACAGAGGCACGCACAGTAATAATGTATCACTGGGCTCCCACCTTAGCAGAGTGAGTGAAACATATAAACACATAATAAATTATGCCTATGCCAATGGAGCGTAGAAGCAGTAACTATAAAATACTACCCAGGAGAGAGAAAGTTTACTGAGACAGAAATAGAACACCCCAATCTCATTGCCAATAACATTATTTCACACCCGGAGTAAGCTAGCAGGGTTGTTATTTCTTGAAGAAGAACTTTGTCTTTTTTCTTAACCATTGAATTTTTTTTTTTCTTTAAACAATGCCAATCTTTCCTTCTGAAGGGATCTTGAAAATCTTCTATGTTTATGAAAGGGACTGATGTCCCACAGAGTGAAGGAATTCTGATGACAAGGCTCTAAGTACTGCTGGTTTGGTTGTCGGGTCTCTGACCCTGAAGGCCTCTAGATGGGGTGCAGACCTTGGTTTCCTCCCGAAAGAGACCCTTCTGACAGCCATGCTTCCCGTGGGCCCGGGGTTGGGAGACTCCCAGGCCGGTGGTCTCCCAAGTAGGGATCACACGCTCCCCCAGGCAATCCACTGGGAGTAAAGAAAGAAAATATTAAGACCTTTTTATATTTTATACTATCATTACAAAGCCACTTTTGCTATTTAGAATTCAAATATGTATAAAGGTAGAATAAGATTCTGAGCTTCCCAGGTGCCCAGGTAACCATCCAACTTCAAAAACTGGTGACTCATGGGTAGTCTTTTTTCTCCTCTATGCAGCCTCCTGCTCGCCCTGTCTGCTCCTCCTTCCACATCCTTCAAGCAAATCCCAGACACTATATGCTGCAAAGGCCATCTTGTGCCTGCAGACTTTTGATGCCTTGGAGCACTTCCTTATCAAGAGATAAAGAGCCCATGGGGCTTACTGCCTCCTATGGGGCTAGCTTTCCCTATTTCAGGGTCAGTGAATCTTCCTTTGTTCTGCTTGTCTGTATATTAATGGCTCCCCCAAAGATGCCCCCAACCTTCATATTTCAGACTCCATGAAAGAGGGGTTGGGATTCGTTAATCCCAAGAAGGCTGCGTGCTTTGCCATGCATGCCTCTCCACTGTCTCCTGGGAGAGACCCGATGGCCGTGGAGACCCATGCCCACTATTGAAGCCGCTTTTACTCTGTTTCTTCTCTGTGTAAGGAAAGTGTTGTTACACCCAGTATTTTTCCTGGCAACTCCGATACCAAGGTGCAGTGGGCAGAAATGTTTGCAGTCCTCTCCCGGGGCTTGGTGACTGGTACACCATGTTCTGCTCCGGGGGATTGACAATCAGCACTCCATGTTCCGCTGGACACTTGTCATTACAGCTATAAATATTCCAACACATGGATCTGAAAACAAGCCTTTAAAGACCAAGTCTTCTCTCTTTAAAAACAACCACAATGCCTTCATTGTATTCCAAAACATCAAGAGTGCCTCAGTATAATTGCCTATCCAGTGTTAACATTTCCTCAATTATTCTATAAATATTTCTATAGTTTGAACTGGGATCCAAACAAGCTCCATACATTGTGAGGGATAAATATGTACCTGAAGTCCATCCTTTTTAATCTATTGATCTCCCTCTCAACCTCTCATTCTCTAATTTTGCAATTTTTTGGCTAAAGAACTTGGATTATTTTTCCTAACTAATCTTCTACAGGCTGGATTTTGCTGATTATGTTCCCTTAGTATCATTTTATCATGTGCCTCCATCCCTAGTGTTTCCCATAAATGAAAAATCAAGAAGTTTCATCAGGTTCAAATTAAATATTTTGGCAAGAACATCCTGTAGGTGGTGTTATGGACATCTATTAGGAGAACATAATATCTGGCCATCTCTTTTTATGGCAGGGGATATCTGCAATTTTTGATGATCATTGCCAAATCCTTTAATTCACTGGTGGTTATAAAGTGTGGTATTCTAATTCTATCTTCATTTATTTGCTGGAGTATTTCTGTAGAGAGAATCTTCTCATTAGATATTTGCTAATCTGAGTCCTGGTTCTTTCAGGAAAGGTAAGATACATGCTTTTCTTACCCCAACCCCCTTTTTTTAACCAGTTTTCAAAAAATAAATTAATCACCTAGAATTCTCTAAAAATGATTACCATTTTATCTTTTTTTAATATTATTATAAACACATGGATTTCAGTGTATATAATGTGGTTTAATTCACTGCAGTGGCTCCAAGCAACCCATTTTTGGCCAATGGAATCTATTCAAATTGACTCTTGATTTTTTTGATGTGACCCCAATAATAATTGAACTCTTCCTTGCTCTCTGATATGACAAGATATTCCAAGCTCACTTTCCAAACTTCTCCAAGAAGCTGGTTTCTTTAAGTGGGAAATGGTATTCAGAGGTCACAATCTATTAGGTTCATATATGCTTTGCTTTATATTTCTTTAATAGATGCTTCATAATGTACATAATGTGTACACTATGGTAGATACATATTACCTAGAAATGGCCAACACACAAAGATACACATATTCCTGAAAGGGATACTCAGTAAGGAAATTTAGAGACCACATGCTTGGTGCCTGGGAAATGTGCTTGAATTATGATACTGGGCCCTCTTCCTTTCTAGCTCTTTTGTCTTGGTCAGTTCCTTTTTTCTCTGAACCTCAGTTAATTCAAGTGCAAAATAAACAGCAATAGCCACATCATAGGGACATGCGATGACCACATAAGACAGACAAGATAGAGATCAGAGAGAGGAAGACACATACATACATACGCAAATACACACCCTGGTCTCACCAAATAAACAGGTGCTACTCATAGTATCTCAGCTAAAAGATCACTGTTGACAAACTTCTGTCTCATGTAGAAGGTTCCCTGTTCTCAAGAAGCTTACAAACCGGAAGAACCAAGAGGCGCCACACAGGAAAATTCACATGCCATCCATCCCTCTAAGGGCTTACTGAGCCAGTTTGGAGGAGAGAGCTCTCTGGAACCTGGAAAGGTCTACAAGTCTTTGGGGTAATGATGAACTTTAGCTGGGCCCTGAAGGCTTACCCGCAGAAGAGCGTGGGATGGGGATTCACAGGCAGAACATCACGGGCTGGGGAGATGGCCAGGTTTGGGGAAAAAGAGAATGCAGCAAAGCAGGAGGAAGAGGAGAAACTACCAGAAAGAACAAGCCCAGGAAGGAAAGGCTGTTGGAAGGTCCCAGCCCGCTACAGAGGTGAGCAGGAGGAGCACAGAGAACAGGCGCGGGGGGTCCTCACGAGGCAGTGGGAGGAAGGAAGCGTGTGCCTGCAGAGAAGGGTTCTGCTGGCTGGTTTGGAAAAAAGCAGAGCAGCTCAGGCACCAGAATGGTACGACCCCAGACACGGGGGCCACCCAGCTGGGCTCAGTCTTCCCTCCACCAGGAGGAAGATGCTGGAGGAAAACAGAGACTCGAAATGGCTTTGAGGAACCAAGCCCCAGGAACTGCCACAGCCAGGGTGGCAGCAGGAAAGCAAACCCTGGCATGACTGAGGCCCTCCAAGAGGTGAGGTGGGGCGAGGCTGGTGGGGGGTCTGCCCCTTGGGCTGGGCTGCAGCAGGAACTCACCTTCTCCAAGGTCGATTACACGCCAGGCACTGTGTTGCACCCTTAACATACCTTCCTCTGTTTAGTCCTCCCGGTCAGCCTCCAAGACAGATGAAGCCACTCCCACTGAACTAATGAGGACACGGAGGGTGCCAGAAGACCTGTGATCCTGTGATTTACTAAACCTTAAACCCAAAATACAGTCCATGCCCCCAACCCTGCAGCAGGCCACCACCGACCCACGCCTTCGCCGGAGACTCCCGGACACTCACAGGCAAGTCTCCTGTGGGGTCACTGCTCCTTCCTCCTTGGCCCTGGTGCACAAGGTTCTGTTGTGCCCTCCAAGACTCTATTTCCCAGTCCTGTGTAAGTTCTGGCAGCTCTGTGGTGGGTATGACCATGTAGCTATGACCTAAATCAAATCCCTAATGATTGATTATACAGTGGAAGTGAGAAAAAGACTTAAGGGACTAGATTTGATAGAGTGCCTGTTGAGCTATGGACAGAGATTCGTGACCTTGTACAGGAGACAGGGATCAAGACCATCCCCAAGAAAAAGAAATGCAGAAAAGAAAAATAGCTGTCTGAGGAGGCCTTACAAATAGCTGTGAAAAGAAGAGAAGCCAAAAGAAAAGGAGAAAAGGAAAGCTATACCCATTTGAATGCAGAGTTCCAAAGAATAGCAAGATAAGAAAGCCTTCCTCAGCGATCAATGCAAAGAAATAGAGGAAAAGAGCAGAATGGGAAAGACTAGTGATCTCTTCAAGAAAATTAGATACCAAGGGAACATTTCATGCAAAGATGAACTTGATAAAGGACAGAAATGGTATGGACCTAACAGAAGCAGAAGATATTAAGAAGAGGTGGCAAGAAT
>SJYV01030766.1:4580-68388 GCA_006410875.1 Neotragus pygmaeus
TTGAATATGCTATCTAGGTTGGTCATAACTTTTCTTCTGAAGAGTAAGTGTCTTTTAATTTCATGGCTGCAATCACCATCTGCAGTGATTTTGGAGCCCCCCAAAATAAAGTCTGACATTGTTTCCACTGTTTCCCCATCTATTTCCCATGAAGTGATGGGACCGGATGCCATGATCTTCGTTTTCTGAATGTTGAGCTTTAAGCCAACTTTTTCACTCTCCACTTTCACTTTCATCAAGAGGCTTTTCAGTTCCTCTTCACTTTCTGCCATAAGGGTGGTGTTATCTGCATATCTGAGGTTATTGATATTTCTCCTAATCCAAGATCTTTTGGGGGAGTTGGAAGGATTTCTGATCCACGTGATACCTATTAAGGTATCAACTCCATTCTTAGGACTCTTTCCATGATTTGCACCTTCTCAGTTCAGTTCAGTTGCTCAATCGTGTCCAACTCTTTGCAACCCCATGGACTGCAGCACGCCAGGCCTCCTTGTCCATCACCAACTCCCAGAGTTTACTCAAACTCATGTCCATTGAGTCGGTGATGCCATTCAACCAACTCTGTCATCCCTCTCTCCTCCTGCTTTCAATCTCTCCCAGCTTCAGGGTCTTTTCAAATGAATCAGTTCTTCGCATCAGGTGGCCAAAGTATTGGTGTTTCAACTTCAGCATGAGTCCTTCCAATGAATATTCAGGACTGATTTCCTTTAGGATGGACTGGTTTGATCTTCTTGCAGTCCAAGGGACTCTCAGGAGTCTTCTCCAACACCACAGTTCAAAAGCTTCTACTTAAAAGCTAAAAGCAACTAAAGGGCATCAACAGAGCAAAGTAAGTTACAAAGACAAAGGAAAACACATACCTGGTCAAAAATCCCCATGGCTAAAACAGGCAGTGATGTGTAGACAATGTTAAAAAGGGTAATGAACCACTGGTCGTAGACAGTCTGAAATGAAATTAACACATCAGTGAGAAACAGCATGCATAGGTGTGAGAATATTCACTTTTAGGCTCTTGGACTATCTATCTCAATTTTCCTAAAGTGGATGGGAATTTGGTTTTAGAGTCAGACAGACCTGAGTTCTCCCCAGGCTCATTCTCTTATCAGCTTTGCTGCTTTATGGGACACCTAGATCTCTCTAAACTTCTATCTCTTCATCTCTAAAATGAAGTCATACTTTCCGTATAGAATTTCAGTTGGGGAGAAGGGCATGAGACATGTAGAACACCTAACACAGTGCTGGATGCACACAAGCTCAGGCCCCTCTGGTGGGTTATTTCACGCTTTTGGTTTTCAATGTCTTCTATAAGTCCAATTACCTGAACTGCTAAGCAATAAGCAAAGGATCCATGAACATCTTCAGAGGGAGATACAGAAATGAACCTGTCAGCCCCATCCTGTGTTCACATGGAGAACTTTTTCTTGTGAGTGGTTTGAAGCAAGGTGGGCATGGAGCTAGCTGCTTGCTACACTGGATATAAATCAGACAATAAAAATACCCCTCACACCTACAGACAACATTTCCTTTCATGAACCTCACTAAACCTGAGGCATGTGAAATAGTTCTTATGTATCCTGTGTATTAATAAGTATATAGAAATGTAGAAACAGAATGGAAAAAGTATTACAGACCTTATCACAGGCAAAGGGAAAGATTAAAACATAGGTCTCCAGCTCTAGAGACTTCCCTGGTGTTCCAGTGATTAAGAATCTGCCTTGCAATGCAGGGGATGCAGATTCGATCCCTGGTCAGGGAACGAAGATTCCACACGCCGCGCTCCACAGCTACTGAGTGCACATAATCTGGAGCCTGTGTGTACAACTAGAGAGCCCATATGATGCAACTACTGAAGCCTGTGCCTTCTAGAGCCTTCGAGCCACACCAGAGAGTCCATGCACCATGATGAAAGATCCCACATGACACAACTAAGACTTGATGCAGCAAAGTAAATAAATATTTTAAAAACAAATAAAACATAGGTCTCCAGCCCCTAGCCAACGTCTGTTCTGCCACTGTATCATTCATTCATTCAATATTTATTAAGAAACTGCTATGTGCCAGGTACCAGGTTCTCAGCAATGATAATTTAACATGATACAATCAGATAAAAATTCCTCATGAAATCTTCACTGTAATGGTGCTGAGGAAACAAACAACAAAAAAGATTTTATATAATAAACAAGATATATAGTTGATGAGTAAATGAGTAAGAAAGTAACAAATACTAGGATAGAAAGAGGGTAGGAAAGAGGGTTGGAAGGGTTGGAAGGTGATTGGAGGAGGTATCACTAAGAAGTAACATTTGAGAAAAAAAAATCTGAAGAAAATTAAGGATCAAAATATGCAGCTTTCTGGGACATGAACATTTCACATGGCAAGTAGATCACATGAAAAATCTGTGAGGCAAGAAAGCATCTGGCAGGTTCAGAGGACAGCAAGACAGCCCATTTGGCTGGAGGAGAGAAACCTACATGGAGTATCATGAATTTCAAAGAAATAATTACAGGAGGATCTTATAGAGGTAACTATGGATTGTTCCCTAAATAAAAGATGACAGCATTTGAGCACAGGAACATCATGATTTGTACTTTAACCTGATTCTCTGGATTCTGTGCTGAGAACAGACTAAAGAGGCACAATTGTGGAAGTTGGGAAACCAATCAAGAGGCTAGTGCAGTGGTCCAGGTGAGAGATGAAGGTGACTGGATCAGATGATCAGTGGAAAGAAGTGCTGGAGTTTGAATATTTTCTGAAGCACACTTTCTTAGGGAAATTCTGAAAGCAACAGGAATCGTAAATGCAAATATTCCAGAAAGAGAAGCTAAAGGTAGGTTCTACATATAACATATAACATAGGTAAGGCAATCTTTCAAATCATGTCCTATACATGTAGATAATATAGAAGAAAAAAATATTTCAGTGGCTTTATTGCTAAGTCTGGATTTGGACTATTATATGTCCTTGCATTGCTGTTTGTTCTTGAGATGGTGTATATTTGTTCAAGGAAAAGAGAAGTGGAAGCCAGTCTTTAAAGGCCAAATCTCAATCTGAAATTTCTGTTGAAGCTCCACAGGTGGTTTTATTCAACACTGAATAAACCAGACACTGTGAAAAATGCTGATTATTGTATTCTCAGCAAGGTTAGTCCCTTGGTAAGAAGTAAAGAGCATGGACATGTCAATCAATTCACGGAGACTTCATTCTTAGGGCAAAAAAAAGAAAAAGAAAAAATGAGAACAGAAAAATGGAGGTGTGGGCTAGATGAGAGAAGGAAGGAATTTGCTTTATTCTCTGAATATCTCAGAGAGTTGAGGCCTGGAATCTACACAGGAAAGACCTGCTCAATGTCATTCTCTTTGAGGGTATGCCAAACACAAGGCAGGAAGGTTGAATTCTACTACCAATAAACAGGTGAGACAGGATTTAGGCAAAGGGGCAACATTAGGGACCACCATCAAGAGGCCTGTGCTTGTGACTCAGAATAGCCATTTCTAGTAACCAGTTTTTAAGTTCTCTTTTGTTATCTGTGTGTGCATGCAAAGTCATTTCAGCTGTGTCCGACTTTTTGCTACCCTATGGACAGTAGCCCTCCAGGCTCCTCTGCCCATGGGGACTCTCCAGGCAAGAATACTGGAGTGGGTTTCCATGCCCTCCTCCAGGGGATCTTCCAAACCCAGGGATCAAACCTGTATCTCTTACATCTGCTGCTTTGGCAGACAGGTTCTTTACCACTAGCACCACTTTGAGGCTTACTAAATTCTGCCTGAACTCTGCTGTGAGGATCTGAAAAGGGGCCTTATGTCCAGTGATATGCTAGGTGTTCAACAACTAGCTCTTTAAAAAAAGAAGGAAAATGCCTGAGTTGTAACATTTACCAATATCCATGATGTAAATATTTTCCATTGGCTGTTCAAGCAGTCATATCACTGAGTTAAGAAGAGATGTGCCACAGCACACCACCATATAGTATTTCCACCACATCCATCCAACAGATACAATTAACCTCAAGAGCGTAATCAGCAAAAGATGGTGAACTCATTTAAAAGTGATTCAGTGGGAGGAGAGGGTGGGATGATTTGAGAGAATAGCATTGAAATATATATATTACCATACGTAAAAATAGATAACCAGTGCGAGTCTGATGCATGAAGCAGGGCACCCAAAGCCATGACTCTGTGACAACCAAGAAGGATGGGATGGGGATGGGCCGGGGGGGGCTTCAGGATGGATGGGGCACATGTAACCTGTGGCCAGTTCATGTTGATATATGGCAAAAAAAACACTCACAATATTGTAAAGTAACTGTCCTCCAATTAAAGTAAATAATTTTTTTAAGTGATGAGTTTGGATTACTTATGAACTTTGTTTTCCATATTGTTTATTTAAATTATAAGTTTACAGAATTTAATTTTCATTAACAGCTGTGTTTAACCACTGGCTCACATTTAACAAGCGGTTCTTAGGGACCACTATGGGCTAACTCTAGCATACCTCAGCCTATGTTTATGCTGGGAGCAAAGTAGTACAGACAGCGCAGATTCTAGAGGATCTGAGACTGTGTGTGGCAAGAGAGAACCTGCAGAAGGGCACGGCAATTGCCTGGAGTGTCAGGCAACCATAACAGACCAGAAAAGATTGTCAGCATTCCCTGGAAACCCCAGGATATTCTAGCAGAGGTATCTGAAACAAGCCTGGATTTATGGTGCTCATAAGACAGGAGCATGTGCCATCAATAACAACTGATTAATACCAAACTCCCACGGAAGATGCACGTGTGCATGCTCAGTCGCGTCCCACTCTTTGTGAACTCATGGACTGTAGCCCTCCAGGCTCCTCTGTCCATGGAATTCTCCAGGCAAGAATGCTGGAGTGGTTTGCCCTTTCCTTCTTCAGGGGATCTTTCTGACTCAGGGATTGAACCTGTGTCTCTTGCATCTCTTGCATTGCAGGTGGATTCTTTACCACTGAACCACCTGGGAAACCCTATATGTAAAAGAGACATGTGCCATCAATAACAATTGATTAATACCAAATTCCCCACTGAAGACAACAACAATAATAAAAACTAAGGGTAAAAAAATTATCTTCATCAAAGCCTCAATGAACTAATGGGGAATGAATGGGGAATACCTGTCATACTTGAATACCTGTCAAGATCAGGGAGAGGATGAGAATTTAAGAACCACTTCAAGGCCTAGGATGATTGTTTTTTTCTTCAGAGACCGAGTTTATCTCTTTCTATGAGCTGCTGAGGTTGGGATGAAAACCTGATGTTTTGTGGGCCAACCACGTGTCCTGCCATAGACCCTTACCCCAGGAGGCTGCCCAGATTGGGAAGTATGTCAACAGGATCTCTACCCTTGACGGAACATTATCCCTCCAGTCTCAGAAAATGATTAAAAGCAGAGGGTCCTGAGCTCCTCAGTTGCCTTCTGTAAATCTTCAGCATCCCCGGGGCACGTGGCTCAGAGCAGTGCAACCTTCCAGGGGCCCAGCCCAGAGTAGAGTGTAAACAGAGTATCTGCCAACTCTGTCTGCTCAGCCTCTTTCTCTTCCTTCAGATGAGCCAATGTGTCCAACGAGTCAGTTTCTAGAAATATATGTCAGAATGCCTGCCTTCCTGCACCAAGAGACCTATGAAAACGCTCATACCAGCACTGGTTATAAAAGCCCCAAACCAGAAACATTCATGGCATACACTGTGTTATACTGATATTATAGAATTCTACAAAATTATGAAAAGCAAGGAACTATATAACTGTATCCAAAACCACAAATGAATCAAAAAATATATACAATGTTGAGCAAAAGAAGCCAAAAAAAAAAGTATGATTCCCTTTCAGTAAAGTTTAAAAATGTGCCAATCTATGCCGTTTAGAGGTTTATACTCACATGGTAAAACTATAAAAGAACATGATTATAAAATATCAGGGCAATGATTACCTCCAGAGAGTTGGAAAATGAGGTGTGACTGAGAAAAGGCAAGGGAGCTTCTGGGGTTTGGCAACTTTCTGGTTCTTGCACTGGATCATGGGGATGTGAGTGTTCATTTTACAATTTGTTAAGCTGACATTTATATATTAGGTACATTTTTGTAGATCTGTTATTTTTTACAACAGAAAGGGAAACATATGACCTATTCTTTAGTCACAGTCTGGTAGGACTTTGGGCAATGGGAGTATTTTAAATATCCTGATGCCCATGCCATATCCAGGCCAATTAAATCATTATCTTTGGAGGTGGGATGATCAAAGTATAGATAATTTAAAAAAATATCTCTGGTGAGTCCACTGTGAAGCCAAGATTGAGAATTTCACTTATCCCATCCAGAAAGAAAGCAGTAGCTGACACATACCCTCAAGTATTTTATGATGGTTTCATATCAATTCATTTCATGATTGAAGCATGGAATATTTAAGAGGGGGAAAGCAATTTAATTGAAGTCTGATAGCCCCAGGCAAAACCTCACACTGTTGGGTCTTTTTTTCCTCTACCTCATCCACCATCCAACTTCTACTCACTGAGGACAGATGATTTCCTCATCAAGAAAGAAAGAATCTGGAAAATTATGACAAGCTAAACTGTGAGTGGGGCTTCCCTGGTGGCTCAGCAGTAAAAAAAAAAATCCATCTGCCAATACAGAAGACACAGGTTATATCCCTGGATTAGAAAGATCCCTGGAGAAGGAAATGGCAACCCACTCCATATTCTTGCCTGGAAAATCCTATGGACAGAGGAGTCTGGGTAGGCTACAATCCATGGGGTCCCAAAAGAGTCAGACACAACTTAGCAATTGAACAACAACAAAACAATCAGTAACTGATGGTCTGGCCTAAAGCGCCATGAACATCACCACAAAGTGCCTAGCATTAAACCTGTAGTTATCTGATGGCAGCGTTTAGAAGCTGGTGTTCAGATCTGAAGCCTTATTTCACAACTTGAGGAAGAGAGGACAGGAAAGGAAAATTAGTGAGAATAAAGTTTAAATGAGTTTTTACAATTTCTTGCAAGAGGGCTTGCTGCCACACAGAATCACAACAAAAAGAAAACAAAAATTAGCTGGCTGATATGTATGGAACACCCTATGGGCCAGATGTTATTAACTCATTAAATAATCACAACAATCCTGTGAGGCTGGTGCTATTAACAGCTTCCAGTTTACAGATAGGGGAAACTAGTTTGAGGCCCATTAAGTTAGGAGACTGCCCAATACCACTGAACACGAAGATTTTCAAAGTGATATAGGGAACTTTTAGGGGATCCACAATGTCAAAACTATTATCAGAATGATGCTAAGATGTTTACTTTCCCTCTTTACTCTCATTCTCATATGAGTATATATGATGTGTGATAAAGAATGCTCCAACTACCGCACAATTGCACTCATCTCACAAGCTAGTAAAGTAATGCTCAAAATTCTCCAAGCCAGGCTTCAGCAATACGTGAACCGTGAACTCCCTGATGTTCAAGCTGGTTTTAAAAAAGGCAGAGGAATCAGAGATCAAATTGCCAATATCCGCTGGATCATGGAAAAAGCAAGAGAGTTCCAGAAACACATCTATTTCTGCTTTATTGACTATGCCAAAGCCTTTGACTGTGTGGATCACAATAAACTGTGGAAAATTCTGAAAGAGATGGGAATAGCAGACCACGTGACCTGCCTCTTGAGAAATCTGTATGCAGATCAGGAAGCAANCTGACCAACATTTATCAAAAAGAGGTCATGGAATATGAACAGGCCTCCAGGATAGAAGATGATGTACAAAAAATAAGACTCTTGCATAAAAGAACTTGGTTTTAATCTGAGTTATTACTGATGGAATGTTGAGTTGCCTCCGCATTTTTCACCTTGCTGTATTTATAACTCAGGGTATAAAAGCCCCGAGAAGAATAAAGTAAATGGGCCTCACTTACCAAAGAAGCTTGGTCACCCCATGTCTCTTTCCTTATCTCTTTCTCTATCTTTCTTAATTCGCCGACGTTGTCCATCCTGAGGATATCCCTGGACTCTGCTGAGGCTGGACCTCGGCAGTGATGGAATTCCAGTTGAGCTAATTCAAATCCTAAAAGATGATGTTGTGAAAATGCTGCACTCTTGGAAAACTCAGCAATGGCCACAGGACCAGAAAAGATCAGTTTTCATTGCAGTCCCAAAGAAAGGCAATGCCAAAGAATGCTCAAACTACTGGACAGTTGCACTCTTCTCACACGTTAGTAAAGTAATGCTCAAAATTCTCCAAGCCAGGCTTCAGCAGTACGTGAACCGTGAGCTCCCTGATGTTNATGTCACAGCCAAATGGAGGCAGAAGCAGATGTGAGAACCCAAGTGCCTCCTGTTGTGCTAAATAGTAAGAACTTAAGTATAAAAACTCACTGTCTTTGCAAAACTAATTTTTTATTTTGAAAAGTACCATATTTTTTTTTCACTAAAATATGTTATTTAGATAAGCATGTCATGGGTGTATTATTTTTAATAAATGTTTAACTTTCCTCCATTTTAATTCCTAATATATTGCCAATGCAGGAGATGTGGGTTCGATCCTGGGTCGGGAAGATCCCCTGGAGAAATAAACGGCAACCCACTGCAGTATTCTTGCCTGGAAAATACCAGGGACAGAGGAGCCTGGGTGGGCTATAGTCCATGGGGTTGCGAAGAGTCAGACATGACTTAGCAACTAAACAACAACAACAAATAATAAATATTGATAGAGTCCTGAGATCACAGAGTTGTAAAACTGCTTGCCTATCAAGTGTCAGGACCAACTTCCTGCCTTGGTACTCAGCATTCACAGCACTGACCGTAGTATGAAACCACTGCTCAATCCGTGGTATCATTTGGCAAGTTTCTTTAAAAGCTTCCCTGTTCGTGTCATTCTATGTAGTTGAAAGTGTACAACAAATACAATTCTGTATGCTTGTTTTTGTCATTTAAAATGATACAATTTGCTTAAAACCTTCAAGTGGTTTCCCATTTTACTCAGAGTGAACTTCTAAGACTCTGCACCATGCCTTAAGGTCCTTCCTGATCCATGCAGCCTACCTCTTCAACTTTGCCTTACTGCACTCTCATCTTCTCTCACGGAGGTTCAGCTTCACTGATTGTCTTTCTCTAACTTACCAGGCTCATTCCTATGTCAGGGGACATTTGCACTTGCTATGCCCTCTGTCTGGAATACTTGAACCCCAGGGTATTCATATGAACATTTCCCTCTAAACACTCAGGACACAGTTCCAGTGTTAACTTCCCATTGAGAACTTCTACAATACCCAGTGCTTTCTTAATAGCAATTCTGAAATTATCTCACTATTTTACTCCTTTATTATGTTTTCATCCCACTGGAATATAATCTTCCCAGGTAGCTCAGCTGGTAAAGAATCTGCCTGGAATGCAGGAGACCCCACTTCGACTCCTGGGTCAGGAAGTTCCCCTAGAGAAGAGACAGGCTACCCACTCCAGTATTCTTGGGCTTCCCTGGTGGCTCAGACAGTAAAGAATCTTTCTGTAATGTGGGAGACCTGGGTTCAATCCCTAGTTTGGGAAGATCCCCTGGAGGAGGGCATGGCAACCCACTCCGGTATTCTTGCCTGGAGAATCCCCATGGACAGAAGAGCCTGGAGTCGCAAAGTCAGACAGGACAGAGTGAGTAAGCACAGCACAGAATATAATTTCCATGAAACAGAGACTTATGCACAGTGATAACTTCCATATCTAGAGCAGTGTCTAGCCAATGGTGGGTGCTCTAAAAAGATTTGAATATTTTACAACTTTTTATNAGTCGCAAAGTCAGACAGGACAGAGTGAGTAAGCACAGCACAGAATATAATTTCCATGAAACAGAGACTTATGCACAGTGATAACTTCCATATCTAGAGCAGTGTCTAGCCAATGGTGGGTGCTCTAAAAAGATTTGAATATTTTACAACTTTTTATAAATGTTAAACATTTAACTTGCTAGTAGACCCTCCCCTGAGGGCATGCCATGGGCTTTGCAAATTCAGTGTGTCCAGGCCTGGACTCATTCTCACAGTCCCTTAACCAGGCCTCTTCCTATGTTCCCTAAATCAGTTTCTGACACTACCACTTCCATCGCAGAGCCCAAGTCAGAAATCTGATCTCTCTTCCTCTCTCCAACACCCCACATTAAATTAATCCCAAACCCCACCGACTTAACCATGCCAGATGGGTGGTGTTCCAGCCCAAACCAGTCTTCACTTCAGTTTGGGATGAGAATCCCAAACCAGGGATTCCCATTCTTTCCCTCTTCACCTGCTTCACTCTGACGGATTCTTGAAAGGTCAGCCCAGGGTCAGATCTTCTAGTAAGCCTTTCTGAGCTCTGTCCACTGCCATCTTCCATAGTTGGGTTCCAGGCCAGTAGTCCCATGACATTCCATACCTCACTGCTTCACAGCTGTCGACTCAATAATTATCTATGTGCTGGTTCCCAGGCCCTTCCCACTAGACTTCAAGCTTGTTGGTGAAACTGCAGGATCCCATGGGGCTCCTGGGCATGGAAGCCTTTCCCTTTCCCCCATTTCTTGTTTATAGGGAACAGCTCCAACCTGTATGACCTTGAGTTCCAAAGGGAAGATTCCAGCAACCGTTAATCAGGAACAGGATGCAGAGACAGGGTGAAAAAGTGAAGAAACAACACTGAAGCCTATGACAAGGTCCTGGTTCCACCTCAAGGGAGTTTCAGTTCAGTCACTCGGTCGTGTCCGACTCTCTGTGACTCCATGGATTGCAGCATGCCAGGCTTTGCTGTCCATGACCAACTCCAGTATCCTGCTCAACGCATGTCCATCAGTGATGGCATCCAACCATCTCATCCTTTGTCACCTCCTTATCCACCTGCCTTCAATCTTGCCCAGCATCAGGGTCTTTTCCAATAAGTTAGTTTTCTGCATCAGGTGACCAAATTATTGGAGTTTTAGCTTCAGCATCAGTCCTTCCAATGAATAGTCAGGACTGATTTCCTTTAGGATTGACTGGTTGGATCTCCTTGCAGTCCAAGAGACTCTCAAGAGGCTTCTCCAACACCACAATTCAAAAGCATCTATTCTTTGGCACTCAGCTTTTTTTTTTTTTTTTTTTTTTTGTTACAAAATGCATTTATTTCAGCCAGATAAAATTCTCCAACTGCATACATGGGTACATATGATAAGGTCCTTCTTTGATACATGTCCTGCTTACAAGAGCCATTTCTAATTATTAAAACACGTAACAAACATCTTTGTCTCGTAAAATATAATTTAAATAACTTGCTAAGGTATAAGCCATAAGTCTGGTCATGGACCCGAGTGGAGAGCGGTTCTCCAGTGATGAGACCAGAGCAATATCGGCACATTGCCTCCACGATGAGATGCCGCCAGTCTGCCAGTCAACCCACCAAGTATTTGGATAGCTGCTGTTGGGGCAGCAAGCTGCCTTCAAAAAAGTCATGTGCAGACAAAGTATGACGTAGGCAACGTGGAGAGGCATTTCACAGAATGCACACACCTTTCAGGTAACTTAAGGATAAAAGCTTGATGAGAGCAAGTCTGTATACACTGCTGGGTACTGTGGCACCGTCTCACTTGGCACTCAATAAATATCTATGAAGTGAATGGAAAGATAAAAAATAAGCTGTAGCAGTTGCCTTGATGTCCAACTGTTGTCAAGATTGGGCTTTATGAGCTTTATGGACACTGTTTCTTGCTCAGAGTAAGTCATTCTACTTGGAAAGCCATCCCTTTCCTTCCTGTCAAGTTCTTCATGAGCATTTAGAGACTTCTTGCAGACTGCCAGTATTCGGGGCTCATTGGCTTACAGAAGAGCTGGGAGTGGGCCATACAGCGTCTAGGTTTGTCCCTTGAAGTAAGAATGCCCGAGTGACTTGGAAGTTCTAGGACCTGGTTTNTGAGATGAGTGCAATTGTGTGGTAGTTTGAGCATTCTTTGGCATCATTGCCTTTCTTTGGAATTGGAATGAAAACTGACCTTTTCCAGTCCTGTGGCCACTGCTGAGTTTTCCAAATTTGCTGGCATATTGAGTTGCACTTGCACAGTATCATCTTTTCAGGATTTGAAATAGTTCAGCTGGAAATAAATCATGTCCACTAGCTTTGTTCGTAGTGATGCTTCCTAAGGCCCACTTGACTTTGCATTCCTGGATGTCTGGCTCTAGGTGAGTGATCACACCATCATGGTTGTCTGGGTCATGAAGATCTTTTTTGTATAGTTCTTCTGTGTATTCTTTCCACCTCTTCTTAATATCTTATGCTTCTGTTAGGTCCATACCATTTGTAGGTATGGTATAGACCTAACAGAAGCACATAACAATAACCTCAAGGGACATACATAACAATATCTTTGAGCTCTTTAGCTCACACTAAAATCCCCAACAAATGCAAGATGTCAGCACTCTTCCTTCCAGAGAAGACCACAGAGGCCAAATTAAAAGAACCAGAGAAATGCATCAAGAGATTACCTGAGACCAGGTTAATGGAGAATAGGCCCTCATATACCCCGACCCTTATCAGCACATCCCCCCTTTGAACCATTGCTATAAAACTCCTCACCAAATCCTCCCAGGTTGGGCACAGTTTTCAAGGGCAGGAGTTCACTGTGTTCCCCTTTGCCTGTCAAAGTAATAGAGTTATTCTTTACTACTGCACATAAAACTCCATCTCTGACAAATGGATAGTGCCCATAAGTGAATACCCTCAATAAAGAGGGAAGGAAGGAAGATAGGGAGGGACAGAGGGAGGAAGAAACATGCAAAGATTCAAGCTTCAAGTCGTATGTTTAACAATTTTTTTTAAAAAGGTGCATTTTCCTACTGATTATACTTTATTATGGAAATACAATCCTTTATTGTACAATCCTTTATTGTACCTACAACCAAAGATATTTGTACCCATAACAAACTACTATATTAATAAAATCAATGGAAAATTAGAGCATGATTTAAAGAACATGAAATACCTTGATATAATTATGCACTTTCGTCATGAATATTTCATTATATCAACCACTGTTTAACTCTAGTTTTGCCTCTACAAATATCATTCATGAGTTGCTTACTTTTAAAAAACACCTTTTCCAGTGATGTGTATTGATTGAGCACAGTTTAGGCTTTAGGTACTAGAAAGAGAAAAAGGAGAATGAAAAAGCTGGCTTAAAACTCAACATTCAAAAAATTAAGATTATGGCATCTTGNCATGAGTTGCTTACTTTTAAAAAACACCTTTTCCAGTGATGTGTATTGATTGAGCACAGTTTAGGCTTTAGGTACTAGAAAGAGAAAAAGGAGAATGAAAAAGCTGGCTTAAAACTCAACATTCAAAAAATTAAGATTATGGCATCTTGTCCCATCACTTTATGGCAAATAGATGGAGAAACAATGGAAACAGTGACAGACTTTATTTTCTTGGGTTCCAAAATCACTGTAGGTGGTGATTGCAGCCATGAAATTAAAAGATGCTTGTTCCTTGGAAGAAAAGCTATGCCCAACCTAGACATTAAAAACCTAGACATTAAAAAGCCGAGACATTACTTTTCCAACAAAGGTCCATTTAGTCAAAGCTATGGTTTTTCCAGTAGTCATGTACGGATGTGAGAGTTGGACCATAAAGAAAGCTGAACACCAAAGAACTGATGCTTTTGAACTATGTAGCTGGAGAAGACTGTTGAGAATCTCTTGGACTGCAAGGAGATCCAACCAGTTCATCCTAAAGGAAATCAGTCCTGAATATTCATTGGAAGGACTGATGTTGAAGCTGAAACTCCAATACTTTGGCCACCTGATGCAGAGACCTGACTTATTGGAAAAGACCCTGATGCTGGGCAGGATTGAAGGCAGGAGGATAAGGGGATGACAGAGAATGAGATGGTTGGATGGCATCACTGACTCAATAGACATGAGTTTGAGCAAGCTCCTGGAGTTGGTGATGGACAGGGAAGCCTGGAGTGCTGCTTTCCATGGACTGCAAAGAGTTGGCCACGGTGACTAAATGACTGAACTGAAATGGTTTAAAAAAATTAATTCACAAGCAGTATTTCTACTATTACAGACTTCTTCCTTTCCTTGCAAGAGATCTCCAGCTGCTCAGATAGTTATCCTAGTAAATGCTCCACTTCCCCTTTAAGTTCTTAGCTACATTCAGAAAAATTTAAAGATCCCCTCTGATGACTAGGACCAGATGAGAGGGACATACTAGCCAGATCATGACCCACATGGACTCCCATCCATTTTCTCCCCTTCCAGGCATCCTCAAGCCCTCTACTACCTCCACTATCCCCATCTTTCTCTCTCTTCTGCTCTTCTCCATTGTTACGGGTTGACCAGAAGCCCCAGAGATATGGGCAGGGTGGAGGGCAAAAGAGGGATTCTTCTGCCGCCTCTCGTGTGATCAGCATTCTGGCCTGAGACTATATCAGACCACTGCTGACATTCTGATTTGGGATGACTCAAAATTGTTTATATAAACAGGAGTCCTGAACAAAAATATTTGTCCTAGGAACTGCATCCTCCTAGGGGCAGCCATACCACCCCTACTTTCAAATTTTCTGTTCTACATGATGCTACTAATCTGTTTGGAAGCCTAAAAGTGTCTCTTTACAGATCAGAAAAAAAAAAAGTGGAGTGTTCCTTTTCCCAACCTCACTGTTTTCCTATTTAGGGAAAGCTCCTCCTTGCTCCCTTCTCTGTGGGAGCAATTTATCAACCTTATCAACCATTTTATATAGAGTAAAAAATACCCCAGCTACAAATTACAATCTAACAGCTTGGGGAACACAAAAGCTATGATTTATAGAATACCACATTTAAATAAACTTTAATAAGGATCTCAGACAGTTACAAAGGGCTTTCTATTCTGAGACCATTGGCTTAGCTCCTTGTTCAAATGACAGGACGAAATACCTCTCTGGAGACACTTATTCATCCCTTTTGCTGTGCATTTCAGAGGAGAACTATATAATGATACTTTTTTTTTTCTTTTTGGCCTTAAAAAACATTTGTCATTTAAAGAAAACACATTGTGGGATAAATATGAGGTGCTCAGCCTCAACACATCTGTTACTGATTTGTGTAATTAACAGAAACCCACTAGCTGGATCCAGGAGTAATGGCCCAGGCCTGAGCACCCACCCCTCCCTGGGTTTTCCCCAAAGCACATCTGGAAGGCGAGGGGGTGGCAGGGGATTGAGGGGGGGAGGCGGACGGGGACTGCTAGCCAGGTTGAGATGGGCTTGCAGGTAACCAAACCCATGAAGTCATCCAAGCCTTGAGATTAGTCGCACTCTTTCACGTCACTTTCCAAACTTTTCATTATGAATTTTCATACACTGTTTGACAGAACCAATGTTTTTCTGGCCTTGACAAGATAATTGTTTCCATATCACAGCAGAACTTAAAAAAAAAACATACACAGCCTTGTATCTCACTGACAATGATAAATTGTCATCAGATAATATCAGAAGTACACAGTGCCAGTATTTGCATGGTTTCAAATGTGAATTTCCTAAACAGGGATTCAACCAATGGTTTTTTTTTTCTTTTTTCTTTTTTTTTTTTTTGTGAGGTGGGGGTGCTTATCTCTGGTTGGGGACAATTTATCTTTATTAAAAGTCTTAAGGGCATAAGGTACTTTAAAAATAAGTTACACATATAAATAGTATACATGAGCCCACAGTGGATTCCATGAAAACCATGCAGGCTTTGATAACAGATTGGAATAAGGTATGTCCTTAGAAAGGATCCATGATTCAGTTTAAAGATTTATATGATCTTTCTCCAAATCCCCCTGCTCCAGAAATCTGGTTGGAAATCTCATCAGGAGAGATTTTATTTAAATTGTCTTTTTAGTGGCAGTTTGCTGGCAGAAGGTGGCCTTCAGCTTTCAGATGATTCCAGGAGGCAGTTTGCCTAGAGGCAGGCCTGGCCTTTCTAAGGATCTGAGTTGTGGGAGACACTCCCTACAGTACAAGGTCTCTCCCTCTCAATAAGAGAGTTCATTTTCTCCCCATAGTCATAGTATACTGAATGTTTCTGGATGTTTCTCTTTCCTTTAGATTCCAAATAAAGCAAACATTTGCCTGATTAGGGGTTAGGAGAAGACAGTTTTTTCTTAAAGATATAGCCATTCTCTCGAAGGTCCTTGGAGAAGGAAATGGCAACCCACTCCAGTACTCTTGTCTGGAAAGTCCCAAGGACAGAGGAGCCTGGCAGGCTACAGTCTGTGGAGTCACAAGAGCCAGACACGACTTAGCAACTAAATCGTCACCACCAACCATTCTGTCAAGTCTGTAACAATTCCAGTGGCCACTCATCAAGCAGAGCAGAATGATCATGAAGAAAAAGACAGAAGGCCATGGTGAATTCTGGTCTTTGCGTTGTCTATTGCTGATCGTCAACTCTTGGGAAACTTGTATTCCTCCTCTATAAGATGAAGAACTAGACTCAGTATCACTGACATTCCCTGCCAGAGCAAAGATTCTAGATTTCAACAAGGCACACACATTTTGTTCTGTGTGCAGGCTCCTTCTCCCAGGAAAGGTCCACCCAGCAAAGCAAACAAGAGAGAGTCTGGTCCCTGCCCAGCATATTCTTTCCCCATGTGTCCAGAAACAGTCACAACAGAGGTGAGCCACTGAGGTTAAGCAAAGGAAAGTCCACACACCATGCACAACCAGCCCGCAGCACACCATCCTCCATCCCAGTGACCTCAGGGCCACCGTCTTACAGGCAGTGAGAGGTCCCACCCATCGGCCCCTGGGAACCTTGCACGTCACAGCTGAATGGACTCACACATCTGCCCCAACCCACCTATTCTCATCAGAGAATAAGAGCCTAGATAAAATTCACCAGGCACTGAGAGACAGGCCAAGGTAGTAAAGAAACAGCACATGTCATTTCATTAAGTAATTAAACTGGTGTCTTAAAAGTCAACAACATGTCTATGGACGCACATCTGTTTACGTTTGGTCAGATGTTTTCAGCTGCAGAGTGGATTACTTCAAAGCACTCTGTTGAGAGAGGCAGGGAAGAAATATTTAGGTGTTTATGAATCATGCTGAGATTGGACAGGGTTGGCCCCAAGATACATCCCATCCATGACAAATTTAATTTTAAAAAACCCTTGGTGGAAAAATAAGAGAAAGGTGACTACAGAGTTACTTGACATCAGTTTCATATTTATGAAAATGAAATCATTCCCAGGCTGTTAAGTTCCCTGAGGGCAGGAACTGCATCCCTCTGGTTCATTCTATTATTGCTGGAGGCCAACAGAGCACTTGGCCCCAAACTGACACTCAGTTTCTTTTGAAATGAATGAGCATTCAGAGACTATAGGTTCTGTGCTAGAGGATGTCAGTGAGTCTCAGTCTTGTGGGGACTAAAGAAATGACTGCAGATCTGGCCTGCCAAGGAGGGACCTCTGCACACATGCCTGATGTTACTGCATCTGCAGGGCCCTGGAGGTTTTATTACTACTGGCTCCATTTCACTGCGGAGCTTTCAATTCCACTGAAGCAATTTAGGAGAAGGATGGCAGGGGCGGGAAGACTTCAGACGGCCAACTTTCATTAACAGATTGGAAGTAAGCAGCTTTCTAATGGGCTCTACGGGCTAAGAAAGCCTGTCACCCAGCATGTGGCTTTGGAGGCCCAGGACAGCTGAATGAGTTCAGTGGGTGAAAAAGTGTCACTGAAAAAATGTCCCCTATTCAAAAATTCTCATTCTCATGCAGACTAGTGTCTCTCCCAAAAATGTTGTTTTCTTTTCACTTGCCTCATTTACAGCATATTGTCCTTAGAAAAACAGGGCTAAGAAAAAAAGCCAAAGAATTTTTTCAGTTAAACCTGTTGTTAATCAGGAGTTTCTAGTGAAAAACAGGGACTGGAAAAGAGGCCATGAACCCAACCAATCCCAATTCCATATTCAAGTTGCCCTCACAGCCAGTTCTTAGTAATACTAACACAACAGCCCACTCACACGTGGGTGGTATGGAGCATGCAAATGTGCTTAGTCGCTCAGTCCATGACCTTCGGACTGGAGTCCACCAGGCTCCTCTGTACCTGGGATTCTCCAGGCAAGAATACTGGAGTGGATTGCCATTTCCTTCTCCAAGGGATCTTCCTGACCCAGGGATTGAACCTGCATCTCCTGTGTCTCGTGCACTGTCGGGCAGATTCTTTACCACTGCGAAGCCCAGGGTAGGATGGGGGAACACCAGTGTTTTCATCTTTATAGAAGTACAACATCTGTTCTAGAATATACTTCTTGCTTTATACAGTAAGTAATACCATGCGGTTTATAAAAGTTATTTCTGAATGAGTTGATTTAAGTGGAATTTTAGAAATTAAAAAGATATTTTAAATTCCACTAATGGCAGGTCAGTTGGAAAGTATTCAGGAGTGACAGGAGGGTTTTCCTCCTTTTCATCAATTATGTTATATCTTTGCTTCCCAGATGGCACAAAGATAAAGAATCCAGCTGCCAATGCAGGAGGTGCAGGTTTGATCCCTGGGTCGGGAAGATCCCCTGGAGAAGGAGATGGCAACCCATTCCAGTATTCTTGCCTGGAAATCCCATGAACAGAGGAGCCTGGTGGGTTACAGTCCACGGGGTTGCCAAGAGTCGGACATGACTGAGCACACACACACTTATAACTTTATACAAATCAGCCCCTGCCTCCCTAAGGTAGCTAGACTTTCAAGCTTAAAGACTTCCACTTAATTTTGAAAATATTCATATTCTCACTTGAGATTTAATTGAGCCCTTGAAGTCACACCAAATCCTCACAGATTTCTCCCTTTCCCTTGCTCTCCTATTAACTTCAAATTCAGTACTTCTATGAGATATATACGCATGTGTCTATTTCTCAATGAGAAAATGAGTATGCTGTAGGTAGTGACTTGATCTATTCATCATTTATCTTCTCTTTCCAAGTCAGTAAACAAGCATTTTTACTAGCAACTTGATAATGCCGTGTGACTCATGGCTATGGGAAAAGGATGAATTATTCAATTTAAAAGGACAAAAATTTAAATGTTTATGAAATCAGAGTAAACAATTTGTAATAAATATACATTCCTGAGTGCCATTAAGAAAAATAACATTTTTGAAGAATGTAAAACAAGAGGGATTTCTCAAAAATGTGATGATTTTTTTAATGAGAAAGTACAAAATGTATGTTCTCAGATATATAAAAGTTGATATACATTCACATATATTTGTTTTTATAATAAGGACAAAACTTTGAGGATAGTGAAAATGAGTTTGTAAAAGTTTAGATGTAACCCCCTGTCCCTACTTTACCATGTAAGACAGGGTTATTTCATCCCTAGACTAGAGCTAATTAATAAAGTAGAAGTTTGTGAAAGAGAGGACCATAAATAGTCTATTCTTCTAGGAAAAATATTCTTAGCATCATTTTGTGCTTTGTACATCTTACCACTTCAAAACATTGAAATTATGATAAATAGTTTTGAAACTGTCACCAGAGAGACATCTATTCCAGAATTTCCCAAAGATGGGTTCTGTATGGTACCTGTTCCATAGAACTTTATGCATATTGCTTGGAAAAAACAGGGCTCTATGCCAAGTGAGTTTGGGTAATAACACCAAATCTCATTGACTCTAAGGCTCTTTATGATAAAAGACAACATTATCAATGCAAAGATTAGACCAAAGTGGGGATCTAACATTCCCATAAAGCTAAGGCAGCAAAGGATTGAATCCTTAGTGTGAGAGTACAGAGGAAATAAATCTTCATGCAGAAAGGGACTGCAAGGAAATTTGCCTGTTTCAGCCTTGGCACCAGCTAAATGGAGAGACAAAAAAAAAAAAAAAAAAANCTAAAATAAGGGAATGTGAAGGACACCCCGCTTAGAATGAACTACAAAGTGATGATTTGTTTGTTCTACATGGTGACATTTTTGTTTCCTTTGCATTATTGTTTTGTAATTTAGTGTTTATTGTTGTGGTTGTTGATGTGAGGGCAGATGAGGAGCAAATGATCTGGAGATCAGTCCTTGAAGAGCATAGTGACTGAAATCAGGAGGGTCCTGTCCAAAGGGTGGCATGCAACCTGTATCTCAGACAGGTTCCACCTTTGCTCCTCCCCAAATACATGAAAGCCTTTAGACACACCAAGGAAGGACTGAAAAAGAGGACATAGTCCTTTGCAATTAACTGTAATTTTTTTTCTAGAAAATATCTCACTCTACATTATTTAGTAAATGCATTAAGAGAAAATGGGAACCCATCTAAACTTTGAGTCGGCATTATCTTTGAACGAATCTCTAGCAAGATGTTCATAGCCCATCACATTCTGGTCCCTATATTCCTTTTGAGGTCTGTCTTCTACCACCACCTTTAAGTTTACTCTTTACTCCTGTCACGCCAAATTGCTTGTTTCTACAAGTTAACAAGTTCTTTCTCGCCTCTGTGCTTTTGCACTTGCTGTTTCCTCTACCTGAAAATATCACTTTCTCTAGGAATTCTTCCCTCATTTTCCCATGAGGAATTAAATGTGCTGCTTTGCCTCTATCCTCTCAAACCACCATGTCCATGCTTTTGTATAGTATTTATCACAATACTGTGAGATTAGCTCTCCCACCAGATGACAATCTCTAAAACAAAGAGATTCTCTTCTCTTCATATCCTTATCCATCTTCAGGCTCTGGGCATGCTTAATAAATGTTAATGGGATGAATGGAAAGATGGGTGAATGAGTATAAAAACATAACTCTAATGTAGAAAATTCTCATGTCAAGGCCTAGAATTTTTAGGGGAAATTGTGAATTAGCATTCTCAAATATAATTACACTCTCTGAAACAGAAAGCTGGTAACTGGCTGTCTTGCTCAGAATGGTTCTCATCTCTCTCTTTTCTTTTTTCTTTATTATCAACAACTGAAAAACAGACACAGACTGTGAGAAAAAAGATCCAATTACACTCTGTAAAGCATCAAGATCTGAGCAAAGTGAAATCACAATTCTTTTTAAAACTTCTGACCATAGTAGAAGAAACATAGCCAATTCTCCTTAAATGAAAAATGATATTTCATGGTTTCTAAAGCTCAGGCTTTGAAGCTGAGGAAATTCTTGAAGAGCAACTCTCTTAGATCTTTCTTTCAACATATTTGGAGATACAGAGAGAAAATCATATGTGTTAACACCTGAGTGCCCTAACTGACCTCACAGTGACCTCTCTGAACCTGAAAGAAAGTCAGAGCACAAGTCTTTAGGGAATCTTTCCCTATTGTGGTTCCTGGGGAATTCAACAAAGGCCACCAGCTCCAAGTCCCAGCTGACAGGATTAGAATTCTCAGTTGCTGCTCATTTGTGCAAGAGAGAAGTTCGTGTCATCTGGACAAACTTTCAACTAAGCTTGGCCTGCAGCTGAGCTCTGTAACTTTCCATGGTGTAGAAGACAACACATCGGTACGTCTGGAACCCAGCTGCATGATGTTCTAAACACTAAGAGCTAACAGACAGCTGATTACAAGGCGGGAAACACAATATACTCCTGTCCAACTTCTTCTGTCCTCTAAGAAATAGTCTACAAGGAGATCCGTTTGTTTTCCAAACTCTGAAAGTGAAAAATAATCATCAAAGCCGGAAAAAGATGTGAGATTAGCTCTTTGTGCACATAAATGATCATTTCACTGAAGTACAATCAGAGCTTTTGTTTTCTAAGTTAGAAACTCAGAAGAGCATTTTGATATTTGTTCAAGATTTGGAACCTGAACTACATTAAAAGCACAATGGAAGTTTATTCTATTACGACAAGAACCAGATTTCCTAATCAAAGCAAATTGTTTGGCATTGCTCTAAAATGCTGCTATTTAGAAAAACCACTAGAGGTATCTTAATGGCAGTAATTTGGTGTGGTAATTATACGAAGGTCAGGTTGTGCTCTGTAAATCGCAAACGTTAGGAAGAGCAATAATTGCAATATATCCATCCAGTTGCATTATTTTAATTAAACAACAGGAACTGTGATACTCTCCCTGAGAAGAGCATTTAAACAATACTGCTGAACAGTCTATAGTCATTAAGACAAGATTGATATTCTCTGAATTCAGCATTTCTTCAGATCCTTACCTTCACTGTGATGGTTCAAGCAATAATGTATGAAATATATATTAGAAGTTTCCCTTTCCTTTGCAAACAGGAAATAATTGTGTATGTCCTGTTTCTAGCAGTGTCATTTGTTTTGAATACAAAAAAGAAGATTTCATTATGACAGCAGAAAAGAACTCATTATTGGGGTGGAGGAAAAGAAATAACAAAAGCCTTAAGCGAACTCACCAAACTGTGGCCATTTATGATTAAGGCATAATCCCCTGTTACGGTTTCTTCTACAACTGAGTCCAGCTCCAGTGACTGCTTTTTTTCAAAAACTACATGTCCATTGGAAAAACTTCTGTTTTGTCCAAACAAATTTTCCTTTGCTTTCCTTAAAGGAGAACGGAGGAAGGCAAATCATAACAATGTATACGGAGCATACCTGTTCACTCTAAGGAGAGGCTAGCCTAGAGGTAAATTCATTTCGTCACTCTTCAGACAGACTGCTTGCATGAGATTCAGTTTCAGTGAGCTAGCTGGATGATTTGTTGTGATGGGGGATACCATAGCAAATTTGCAAATTCCAGGAAGTAGGAGGGTAAACACAAGGGAAACAGAATCATCTTGAACGTTTTAAATTACCTTAAAGCTAAATCATCATCGTGGGCTGGGTTGGAACAAGGGGCTCTTGATAAATTTGATATATAAGGTTATCTGAGCTTCATGGACTTAAGAACGACTTATCTGGCATGTAATACTGTTAAATAATGGAAAGGGAAAGACTGAAGACAACTGATGAAATCTTCTAGGAATTCTGGGAAATTCTGTACATAAATTAATCAACTTGTAGAGCAATGTAATACAATCCCACTTAAAAGAGCAGCCTTCTGAGAAACACATCTTTTAGAAATTTGACAATAAAAACAAATAATGGCATTTACTGAATTGGCATAGTCATTATAATACAATGGGATATTTTAAGTGAAAATTGTATTCATTAGCTCCAACAATAGAGTAAGTCTTCTGAGAAAGGAGCTACAGACACCAAAGTGTAGAGGGCAGTTCCAAATGGAAACTCCCTCCAGTGCCCTAGATCTCATCAGCACTAGAATAATCCTGCCCACATCCATCGCTGCTGTTTAAGAGGAAGACTGTATGGTGACTTAATACTCTTCCTTAGAAGTGGCATCTTATTCTTCCCTTCAAAATAGAAAGACAATGCCTTTAAAGGGAGGAAAATTTCCTCTCCGAATCCCTTGGATAACAGGCTTTGAAGTAACATAGGGTGAGCTGGTATGACTGCTAGAAATTTCAGTCACAACCAGGCAACCACACAGTAGGTGCTCCCAAAAATGAGTGGCAAAGCCAGACACCAACACTTTGGTCCACAACATGCATGTACAAAATGAGCACCCAGGACAGAATGGAGAGTGAGAGGCCAGAAAATGGGTATTTTGTCTTAGAGCGAAATGAAATTATCCTCCAAAGGCTCATCCTATGTTTAAAAAAAAAAATGTACTTAAATGGTTGTGTCGTTTTGTTTGTTTTTGGTTGTTTGCTGTGGCTCCCCTGAAGGAAGAGAATGTTCACATAAAAACAACCATTTTAGCCCTCAGCTTTCTAATTATTTGAAAAATGTACCACTAATTGTTTACAAGTTAAATTGAAACACACACACACATACCTTCTAGCTCAACATCTCCTTCTGGTGGCAGAATCAATGAAAAAGATTAATCAAGTCAGAGCGCTACGTGTGAAATTTAGGGAGTTAGGGTGGGGAGAGGGAGGGAGGAGTAGACATGAAAAATCATTGCTTTAAGTGGGAGATACAGGACTTTTGCATCAGATAAGTATGTAAGGGAATCCTCCTCACCATCATGAAAATTTACAGTCCCAGGTAATGAAGAAAGCAAGAGAGACAAGCTGCTCTGAAATGAACATATTTCTCTGACAGGTTTGCAGAGCTCATGAATTAGGTCCTCAGAAAGCACCAAAGGGCCAACATCTCCTGAGGTCTCCTTTTTAGTAAAGTTCTCACTTGCTGTATTAATGACTCAAACTCTTGTTTTCCCCCCAGAGAATGAAAACATTCCAAAGGAGGGTGAAGTTCATGAAAGTATTGGCTGAAATTCTATTTACTTAGGATATTTTTCCCCCTAAACTGTCTTCCTAGCATCTCACATGATCCCTTTTCCAGGCAGAAAAGGGACAGTGTTTCTGGCCCTGCTTAAATTCCCACTGCACTCCCCCTACAGAGCCTCTGTTTGCCCATGCTCTATAGCTGTCATTTCTTTTTCTTCCTAGAACTTAGCCCTTCAAACACCAGCTAGTTCTCACAAAGCAATTTATTAGGAGGGGGAAAGTGACACATAACTCCCTTCAAAGAATATGAACTATACAATGAACACACAATGCTTTATCACAGCATACAAGTTATAAATGCTAAAACAAAAAGAGTGCCTGTTTTTTCCAAGCTCTGTAATGAAGGGCAGTCTGTTACAATGCTGGCACACAGAAATGCATTAATGTCTGAGAACGACCTTGGTTGGCATTCACAGTCCCACACCAACCACTGAAACCTCACCACAAACAGCAAAGCACAGTTAGGCCCATGTTGGTTTACATGCAATCCATAAAGTAAAGAGAGAGCAGGAAAAAGAGTCATTTTGTTGGGCTTCTTAAGGCACTCTGTATTCAAACATTAAAAGGACCTCTTAGAAAATGGATTGAAACTATGATATTGTGTTTAGAAGAATACAATTTTGACTTTGACATGAGCACTGGACTTGAAACCTGGAGATCTGGCTTCAGGCCCAAGGTCTGCCTCTGACATGTCATATGCCCACAGCTGAGTTAGCTGACCTCTAGCCACTTGATTAGCCAGTCACAGACCCATGGGAGAACCCAGGTCTTCAAATTTCTAGTCCTCTATCTGCCACATCAAAAAGCTTACACATAGTTAGTCACAGGCTGCCTCAGGCTGGGACAAAGACACAGTGCTAGAGTAGGAGCTAAGGGACATTATCCTGCCAACCAAGGAGAAAGTACATGAAATTTTGACATCAAGCCCCAGTTTCATCCCTTATTAACTGTTTGACCTGTAAGATACTCAACCCCTGAACCAGTATCTTTGTTAAAATCTAGGTGAATGGTACCAGTCAATCATACTGGTTGATACCATTACAAACACCTGGGCAGCTCTACCAGGCTGTACTAGGAGGTCTCCAGTATTAAGTGCTCTAAAATTTTACAATTTATGATTGAAACTAAACATACTAAAACACTTTGTCAGGGTGACTAGAAATTGGGAATTAGGAACAAGGGACATTTTGTTTGGCCTGCGTAATGTTTAAAAAGAATCTGTATGAATTTATAGACAACATGATGTTCACTTTCACCAAACCCCCAGCCACTAATGCCTTGTACAGCTGAGATCACACAACCAACATTACCTTTCTGACCCTGGAGCCATTTGCTTTTATGACCCCTCCTCATTCAAACCTCATTCATTTCCACCAAATAGATATATTTAAAAATGCAATACGCATGTCATTGATTAAAGAGGAAACACCAGTTCCTAGGTATATCACTGGAATACTACTCAGAAGCAATAGAGTCTCTTCATGGTTCAGTTAATTTTTCTAATAAAATATGTGATCAGTGCAACAAAAATGAAACATGGATTTGGTTTGCTTCTAGGCCCAAGCAAACTTAAATCCTCAGTCTGCTTTTCTTTGGGCAGAAGACATATGTTATTGGTGTAATGTAATCAGTGCAGTAATCTTCAAAGAAACCTTAACAGGGTTTAATTTTAGATTTCTGGACAGACCCTTAATACTAAAGCGGCTATGGCAGCAAACTTAACCCAGGACTCAGTGTGCTTAAACATTTTCATGGCATTAAATTTGAAAAGTTTATGTCACATTAAATTTGAAGCAAACATCTTCACGATATGCATGAAAATACATCACTGTTTATGAAATAATTGAAACACATCTGATGGATTTAAATATGAGCATTGTAGGTCATTTTCCCTCAAGAGCTACCATCACTTAGCAGTGCACTTCAGCAGTCCCCAACCTTTCTGGTACCAGGGACTGATTTCATGGAAGATAATTTTTCTACAGACTGGGAATGGGGGGAGGGATGGTTTCGGTGATTCAAGTGTATTACATTTATTGTACGATTTATTGTATGATTCAAGTGTATTACATTTATTGTATGATTCAAGTGTATTACCTTTATTGTACGATTTATTGTATGATTCAAGTGTATTACATTTATTGTGTACTTTACTTCTAATCTAATGCTGCCACTGATCTGACAGGAGATAGCAGTTCATGGCTTGGAGGTTGGGAACCTCTGACTTAGATCCTGTACTTCTGATACACTTTTAAAAATATTTTTGCTTGAACTCCCACTGAACTGAAACATGTAGCACAAGAAAACTGAGTGGTGTAAATTTATAATTTCAATATTTCATCCCTAAAACCCTGGGTTAGATATAAGAAGCCAAGTATAGGACTGTAGAGAGCACCTCCAGTAATAACTTTTCTTGGATGTTCTCCCCCCCCCCCAATATAAGGAAATGCATACTATAAATATATTGAATCTTCTCATGCAGAATTTTCTACTATGTACTACCTCTCTTATATTGAATCCTCTCATGAAGAATTTTCTACTATGTACTGCCTCTCTGTCTTAGACTCTAAGAATGGGGTAAGCTCCAAATCTTGGTTGAAATAAACATTATTTTCCAGCAAGTTAAGAAAAGTGACCTCAAGAGTCCTGAAATACTTAGTCTAGGTGGAAAATATTTTTCTTCTCTGAATATATTGTTCTCAGATAATCTTTTGGCTTACTATATGAACACTATTCAGTTCAGTTTAGTTCAGTCGCTCATTCATGTCTGACTCTTTGCGACCCCATGAATCGCAGCGCACCAGGCCTCCCTGTCCATCACCAACTCCCAGAGTTCACTCAGACTCACATGCATCGAGTCAGTGATGCCATCCAGCCATCTTATCTTCGGTCATCCCCTTCTCCTCCTGCCCCCAATCCCTCCCAGTATTACAACTTCATTAACACAAAGTGCCAGAAATAAGAAGCAAACATGACCCATAATTCTGTCATCCAGAGAGAACCATATGAGGAGGGAGGAGGACAGGTATGGATATAGATGTATATAGTGTTTTATACACATACATACATACTTATATATACATATATGCCTTTTCAGAAAAATGGATGTTATGCATGATATTTCATAATCTCACTTTTCACTTATCATGGACATCTTCCAATGTCAAAAAACACATAGTTACTTTTAAGACTGTATAGTATCTCATTGCATCTATATATCATACAAATTAACAAAATCCCAGTGGCTGGGTGTTTGAACCGTTTCCAATTTTCTCTTATAACAATTGATGCCACAATATCTATGTATGTATACATACAAACACACATGCATGCACACTCAAACATACATACGCTTGTCCGTTTATTTTCTTAAGGGCAATTCCTAGAGGTAAAAACCACTGGGTCAAAACTGTACACACATATAATTTTGAAATATATTGCTAGTTCACCCTCTAGAAAGTTTCTACCAACTTATTCTCCTGATAGTATATAAGAATTCATATTTCTTCACATTCCTTCCATGTCACTACAGTTATGTCACCCACTTAGTCAACCACACGCACCTGGATAAAATCTTGAGGCATTAATTTCAGTTCCCCACCCCTTCTGCAATCACCACTGCTACCACAGACAACCCTCTCTGTTTACTCGGAAACATACCTTGCCTTAGGAGGATGTGACAGAGCCAAACACAGAGAAAACAAGAGTCAATATCTTGTTTTCTGAGTATGAAAATAGACTCTTGAAACTCAAAGTAGAGCTGCCATCCTAAATTCCAGCAATCTGGAATTCTAGTAATTGGGCTTTTTGAAATGGAAGAGAAGAGTTTCTTCAAGTGTCAAAAAATTAATCCTTAAAGGAATCAGGGCATAAAATGTTGCCCTAAGCGATAGACTGAAAAAAAAAAGATTCCTTCTCTCTGTTTCCGATCTAGCGTAAAGGAGAGAGACTGAAGAGGAGACTAGATGCTCATGAATCAGTCACTAAAGCAGCCTGGGTGCTGCTCCCACTCTGGACCGGGAGTGGGTAGCTTTTGGGAACCTCAGTGTGCAGCAGTAGTCACTGAAGCATGGTGACATGAAGGGGAGTAGAAGAAAGGGATTTCAGGAACAGAAGCACCATGTGAGAGCACTTCTCAGACACAGAGAGGTGAGGAAGAACCTCTGAACACCCATGCTTCCCCAGGAGGCTGTGGAAGTCAGCCCACAGGGAAAAGGAAGTGGGAAGTGCCAGATGCCAGCGGGGTAGATGCTGAGCCTCAGTGACAGTAAGACAACAGCACGGCCTAGCCTTGAACTAAATTCACCCACAGTGCCTAATTTAATTGTTCTGTCATCAGGCAGAAAAGGGGTTTGAGTCTAGTTTTAGAAAATTTTATGAGTTTCTGTTCTTGCCGAGCTCAGTATATTCCAGGCTGTGAAGTCAGACAAGCTAGAAATGACAGAGCCTCCTTCTTCTTCCTTCACATCAAATCAAATCCATTATACCTCTAAAACAGCTGTCAATTTCATTCCACTCTTTCCTTCCCCATTCTTACAACCTCACTGCCTTAGTTTAACCCTCAACATTCCCAAACTTGAGTATTCCAACAGCTTCCTACAATTCCTCCATACCATTCATTTTTTTCCTCAAACATACTTCATTTATCCGGTCACGTGAGTGTTATTTCTAAGTGTAAAACTGGATTTGTCTCTCTTCTGCTTAGAAGTCCTCCATATCCATCCAATACCTTCAAGATAAAGTATATTCACTTTTGCTTATCACTCAGTCTATCACCACTTTTATCTCTGAAAAATTGTCCCCACCCATAACTTTGTACTACGCTCTAACTACAACTTGACACATGGTTCCTGAAATATAACATGGTGTCTTTCTCATCTGTATGCCTTTGTGTATGCTGTTCCATCAACCTGCAATACTGTTATCCAATATAATCAACAGAGGAAGAGGATTCATAAAATGTGTAATGGGGGTAAGCATATTGTTTTCAATATCTTAAGAAGGTTAATTAAAAGGGTAGTTTTTCTATGATGAGAATGCAAAGATTGTCTAATTCTTTATTTTTTTTTATTTTAATTTTTATTTTTTTTAATTTTTTAAATTTGACTTTACAATACTCTATTGGCTTTGCCATACATCGACATGAATCCACCACAGGTGGATTAAAGTTTTGTTTTACTTTCAGCTACTTTATATCAACCTGGTATAGAAGAGGTATATCAACCTGCTATATCACACTGATTAGAAGCTGTAACTGAAGATTACATGTGTCTTTGCCAAATAAAAATTAGAAAACCTAATTGTTACTGACATAATTTTATCATTATTATTTATATGACCTTAATAATAGACTCCAAAGTTTATTGGAAAAATATTTTTTTTAATTAATCCTCACTGCTTGAAAGACTGGGAACATGGCTAAGGAAAGAGGGCAAGAGGAAGGGAGGAAGTGGAAAGACAGGAAGGAAGGCAAGAAGGACGTTCAATGAATGGTCATAAAGCTTTAAGCTCTTATATTAATCCCTCAAATAAAATCATTTATAGGTTTGGTATTTGCATATTTTCCCATTTTACAAATGAGGAAAACAAACAGAGAGGTTGAATAGTGTATCAAAAATCACTTAGCTAGCCAGAGCACAAAGACAAGATTCCAACTTGGCTCAAGTCAACATAGATTCTGTACTTTTCCCCTGACACTGGCTGTGTCTACCTGAAATCCATTCTACTGTAGTTGCCAACCTGGCGTCTGACCTCAAGTGAGGCAACCAGATGCTTCAACAACTGCATTTTTTATATTAATTATTTAAAGAGAGTAAGAGTACACTCATGGTGTTTTCAGAGAAATGTGGCGAATGAATGGGTACACAGGCTCTGGGGCCATGCTGCCTAGATTCAGCCCCACCTGAACCACTGACTAGTTGTAAAACTTTGAGCACATAATTTACCCTTTGTGTGTCTCAACTTGCTAACTGCAAAACAAGGATAATGATAATGTCTTCCACTGGGTTGCTTTGAGAATGAAATGAGAGAATACATGCCTACTGCTTACTACAGTGTCCAAGGCACTATCTCAAGTTCAGTCATTCAGTCATGTCCGACTCTTTGTGAACCCATGGACTGCAGCACGCCAGTCTTCCCTGCCCATCACCAACTCCTGGAGCCTGCTCAAATTCATATCCATTGAGTCAATGATGCCATCTAACCATCTCATCCTCTGTCATCCCCTTCTCCTCCAGCCTTCAATCTTTCTCATCAGGTTCTTTTCCAATAAGTCAGTTCTCTGCATCAGGTGGCCAAATTATTGGAGTTTCAACTTTAGCATCAGTCCTTCCAATGATTGTCAGGACTAATTTCCTTTAAGATTGACTGGTTTGATCTCTTGGCAGTCCAAGGGACTCTCAAGAGTCTTCTCCAGCATGACTTTTCAAAAGCATCCATTCTTTGGCACTCAGCTTTCTTTATAGTCCAACTCTCACATCCATGCATGACTATTAGAAAAATGAGAGCTTTAACTAGACAGACCTTTGTTGACAAAGTAACGTCTCTGCTTTTTAATATGCTCTCTGGGTTGATCATAGCTTTTCTTCCAAGGAGCAAGCATCTTTAAATTTCATGGCTACAGTCACCATGCAGTGATTTGGGAACCAAAGAAAATAAAGTCTGTCACCATTTCCATTGTTTCTCCATCTATTTGCCATGAAGTGATGGGACCAGATGCTATGATCTTAGTTTTCTGAATGTTGAGTTTTAAGCCACTTTTTCACTTTCCTCTTTTACTTTCATCCATATAATCAAAGCTATGACTTTTCTAATAATCATGTATGGATGTGAGAGATGGACCATAAAGAAGGCTGAGCAGCAAAGAATTGACTCTTTCAAACTGTGTTGCTGAAGAAGACTCATGATAGTCCCCTGGACTGCAACAAGATCAAACCAGTCAATTCCAAAGGAAATCAACTCTGATTATTCAACGGAAGGACTGATGCTGAAGCTCAGTCCTGAGCCATCTGATGCAAAGTCAACTTATTGGCAAAGATCCTGATGCTGGGAAAGACTGAGGGCAGGGGGAAAGGCAGTGACAGAGGATGAGATGGTTGGATGGCATCACCAACTCGATGAACATGAGTTTGAGGAAACTCCAAAATAGTGAAGGAGAGCGAAGCTTGGCATACTACAGCCCATGAGGTCGCAAAGGGTCAGACAGGACTTAGTGACTGAACAATTATTAAATAAATTATTAATTTTCCCAATAGAGTCTATAGACTCTATCATTAAACTTATAGAAATAATAATGATAAAATTACATCAGTAATAATTAGATTTTCCAACTTTTACTTTTCAAATACATATGCGGTCTCCAGCCATAGCTTCTAATGAGCATGATATAGACATTTTCTACAGTGAGTAAGACAGTGTAAAAATGATGGGAGATTTGATCTACAAGTATTAAAATGATGGAGACACAGTAAGGAAGTTCACGGTGCCCCACTGTTGTGTTAGTGAGCTGTGTTGAGTGGGCTGTGTTAGCCCCTTCAGGACTAGAGCAAGTGGCAAGCCATTTGCCTCTAAGCCATTTGGTCAGACCCCAAATGGACTGAGTTCAGAGAAAGCAAAACTAGTTATAAGAAGGCAGTTTCTAAAGTTCTGGGGAAATAATTAGGCAGACTCCTTCTCAACTCTCAGATTTTCCTTTCCCCTCTTCCCTCTCCTCCTTTCTTCTTTCCTTTAACACTCACCTGAGTTCTTCTCTGACCTCCGCAGCTGTGTTCCCTGCGATGATGAACACATCATTCATGTCATCAGTCAGCATGTTGCAGGCATAGCCAATATTAATGGCAGTTTCTGATACAAAAGAAAGCCCACTTCAGTTAGAACATTACTTAATAAGATAAGTATCTTTTTCATAAGAGTTTTGAGGCCTTTCCATATTTCCTTAAGGCCTACAGGCCTCCTTAACTTCAGAGAGAGTATGATTGGTAATAAAATAAATACAAGAGATCGAGGAAGAAATTTAAAACTTGGCTAAATCCACAAAAAAATACCAACATCTACGAATCCTCAACATTCTCATCTAGTTTTTTAAAAAACTTTTTGATTTCCAAAAGGAGTACTCATGAAAAGATCCCAAGATCTTGTGATATAGTAAAATGTATACATTTTACTTGTATAAAATTTTACCATAAGTCTTGAATACTGTCTTTGCAGAGCTGAAATACTAAGCTATTATGTAATCTGATATAATGGACAAATTGAAAACTCCCCAAATGTTCAGTTGAACAGCAAAAAATGATTTTAAGTTTTTTAAATTCTCCCACATGCAACATTGCTATATTTCCATTAAGTGAATAGAAATTTGGAATTTGAATATCACCTCAAAAACAAACCAGGACTGCTGCTACAAGATAACTAGAGTATTACATGATATTAACCAATCCTACCTCTAATTTTGTATAAGTAGAGCCTAGGATAGGTAAGTACCCCTCCATCTTCAATAAAATCATTCAATTTTAATTTTATTGAGTTGTTAGACCCTTGTGAATTCTATCGAGTCATTAGATTTGTCCTAAGTCAAGGAAGACAACTGATGAAACTTCAGCATATCCTTTGTAGAAACCACAGAAATTAAAGCTAAATAGTAAACTTATGAGTATTCATAACTAGTTGAATGGCTGTACACACTGATCAAGTGAAGTCTCTAACAACCCAGCACAGAGCTAGACTCTCTGTGTTTTACATTCTGTAGTCAGTGATTTGAGTAAACATATAGAGTACTGATTTATCAGGTCTGCAAATCCTCCAATGTTCTAAAAAGTAACTAACAGGTAAACAGAATCTTAAAAACATGTACGCCAGTTAACTGAATATTTCTGGTCTACTGATAGCCAAGCAGAAAATCATGTTTGTTTTAACCATTACTGCTAGCAATAGACCCAAACTGTAATGATGCCCCTTTCCTTTCCTAGGAATCATGGTATTCTGAACCTAATGACTCTTTCTCTGATGACTTGGAGTTTTGTTATGCCTGAAAGTGGATCAACTCTTAGTGTCCAACTGCACGGGCAATCTTGGAATTCAGCCAGGTTACACTTATACAGTTGTGGTGGCTGTTAAAATACCAAAATATTTTCATATCAGTTGATAAAAAGCTGCTTCCTTGAGTCTTTCCAAAGCCTACCCCTCCTCAAAGATTCCCAAACCTCCCTACCAAGAAGAAACTAAAGAAGTAATGCTGAAGTCTCCAATGTCCTGCTCCAGAGCTCTGCCACTCTGTGTTCTAAACTGGGATCAGTGCATATACAACCCAACAGTTAAACATTTTAATACCATTGCTGCCTATAACTATTATTTTTAAGATGTATTTGAATTGCAACTCAACTTACTCCAGGGTGTACTACAGAAGATATTTGGTTCAGTCCAGTTTAGTCACTCAGTCATGTCTGACTCTTTGCGACCCCATGAACCACAGCACACCAGGCTTCCCTGTCCATCACCAACTCCCGGAGTCCACACAAACCCATCTATTGAATTGGTGATGCCATCCAACCATCTCATCCTCTATCATCCCCTTCTCCTCCCACCTTCAATCTTTCCCAGCATCAGGGTCTTTTCAATAAGTCAGCTCTTCACATCAGGTGGCCAAAGTATTGGAGTTTCAGGTTCAACATCAGTCCTTCCGATGAACACCCAAGACTAATCTCCTTTAGGATGGACTGGTTGGATCTCCTTGCAGTCCAAGGGACTCTCCAGAGTCTTCTCCAACACCACAGTTCAAAAGCATCAATTCTTTGGTGCTCAACTTTCCTTATAGTCGCACTCTCACATCCATACATGACTACTGGGAAAACCATATTCGTGACTAGACGGACCTTTGTTGGCAAAGTAATGTCTCTGCTTTTGAATATGCTGTCTAGGTGAGTCATAACTTTCCTTCCAAGGAGTACGCATCTTTTAATTTCATGCCTACAATCACCATCTATAGTGATTTGGAGCCCAGAAAATAAAAGTCAGCCACTGTTTCCCTATCTATTTGCCATGAAGTGATGGGACCAGATGCCATGATCTTAGCTTGTGAACTTTAAGGCAACTTTTTCACTCTCCTCTTTCACTTTCATCAAGAGGCTCTTTAGTTCTTCTTCACTTTCTGCCATAAGGGTGGTGTCATCTGCACATCTGAGGTTACTGATATTTCTCCCGGCAATCTTGATTCCAGCTTGTGCTTCCCTCCAGCCCAGCGTTTCTCATGATGTACTCTGCATAGAAGTTAAATAAGCAGGGTGACAATACACAGCCTGAATGTACTCCTTTTTCTATTTGGAACCAGTCTGTTGTTCCATGTCCAGTTCCAACTGTGGTTCCTGACCCGATACAGGTTTCTCAAGAATCAGGTCAGGTGGTCTGGTATTCCCATCTCTCTCAGAATTTTCCTCAGTTTATTGTGATCCACACAGTCAAAGACTTTGGCATAGTCAATAAAGCAGAAATAGATGTTTTTCTGGAACTCTCGTTTTTTCCATGATCCAGCACATGTTGGCAATTTGATCTCTGGTTCCTCTGCCTTTTCTAAATCCAGCTTGAACTTACTGTTGGAGCCGGGCTTGGAGAATTTTGAGCATTACTTTACTAGCGTGTGATATGAGTGCAATTGTGTGGTAGTTTGAGCATTCTTTGGCATTGCCTTTCTTTGGGATTGGAATGAAAACTGACCTTTTCCAGTCCTGTGGCCACTGCTGAGTTTTCCAAATTTGCTGGCATATTGAGTGCAGCACTTTCACAGCATCATCTTTCAGGATTTGAAACAGCTCAACTGGAATTCCATCACCTCCACTAGCTTTGTTCGTAGTGATGCTTTCTAAGGCCCACTTGACTTCACATTCCAAGATGTCTGGCTCTAGATTAGTGATCACATCATCATGATTATCTGGGTCATGAAGATCTTTTTTGTACAGTTCTTCCGTGTATTCTTGCCACCTCTTCTTAATATCTTCTGCTTCTGTTAGGTCCATACCATTTCTGTCCTTTATCGAGCCCATCTTTGCATGAAATGTTCCCTTGGTATCTCTAATTTTCTTGAAGAGATCTCTAGTCTTTCCCATTCTATTGTTTTCCTCTATTTGTTTGCACTGATCACTGAGCAAGGCTTTCTTATCTCTCCTCGCTATTTTTTGGAACTCTGCATTCAAATGGGTATATCTTTCCTTTTCCCCTTTGCTTTTGGCCTCTCTTCTTTTCACAGCTATTTGTAAGGCCTCCCCAGATGGCCGTTTTGCTTTTTTGCATTTCTTTTTCTTGGGGATGGTCTTGATCCCTGTTTCCTGTACAATGTCACGAACCTCTGTCCATAGTTCATCAGGCACTCTGTTAGATCTAGTCGCTTAAATCTATTTCTCACTTCCACTGTATAGTCATAAGGGACTTGATTTAGGTCATACCTGAATGATCTAGTGGTTTTCTCCACTTTTTCAATTTCAGTCTGAATTTGGCAATAAGTTTGGTTAGTTTGATAGTAAATTCTTGTTATATATTTGCTTTCCCCTTTGTATTTCAAACTCTTTCCTAAGTGTAGTACTGGGCAAATGTCTTATTAATTAAGCTTCCTGGTTCATTAAAATTTTACCACAAAAATGATCATCCTCTTTTCAAAACATCATCGTCTATTTTCAAATTACCTTGTTTGTCTCCTGTTAGGACCCAGATCTTAATATTGGCTAGTGATAAGCTCGTAACTGTTTCAATCACACCGTCTTGTAACTTGTCTTCTACAGCAGTGGCACCTAGTAGCTTCAGTGAAAAATAGAGAATACCTTACGTTAATGCATGCATATAACACCCATAACATCTATGGCTTTTAATCACAGAGTTTAGACGTCAAAGTACATAAAGATGGCAATTAGGATGTGTTGATATAGCAAGCATCCTTTCTGTACAGAGGTGGGCTGGGAAAACCCCCAGAAGGTTCCCTATTCCAGGCAACTTGTGGGCATACCAATTAGTGCAGAGATACTGGAAGTTAGAATTTACATAAGGGATAGGATCTGTCTCTTATACACATCTCTTACTCCAGGGTGTACTACAGAAGATATTTGGTTCAGTCCAGTTTAGTCACTCAGTCATGTCTGACTCTTTGCGACCCCATGAACCACAGCACACCAGGCTTCCCTGTCCATCACCAACTCCCGGAGTCCACACAAACCCATCTATTGAATTGGTGATGCCATCCAACCATCTCATCCTCTATCATCCCCTTCTCCTCCCACCTTCAATCTTTCCCAGCATCAGGGTCTTTTCAATAAGTCAGCTCTTCACATCAGGTGGCCAAAGTATTGGAGTTTCAGGTTCAACATCAGTCCTTCCGATGAACACCCAAGACTAATCTCCTTTAGGATGGACTGGTTGGATCTCCTTGCAGTCCAAGGGACTCTCCAGAGTCTTCTCCAACACCACAGTTCAAAAGCATCAATTCTTTGGTGCTCAACTTTCCTTATAGTCGCACTCTCACATCCATACATGACTACTGGGAAAACCATATTCGTGACTAGACGGACCTTTGTTGGCAAAGTAATGTCTCTGCTTTTGAATATGCTGTCTAGGTGAGTCATAACTTTCCTTCCAAGGAGTACGCATCTTTTAATTTCATGCCTACAATCACCATCTATAGTGATTTGGAGCCCAGAAAATAAAAGTCAGCCACTGTTTCCCTATCTATTTGCCATGAAGTGATGGGACCAGATGCCATGATCTTAGCTTGTGAACTTTAAGGCAACTTTTTCACTCTCCTCTTTCACTTTCATCAAGAGGCTCTTTAGTTCTTCTTCACTTTCTGCCATAAGGGTGGTGTCATCTGCACATCTGAGGTTACTGATATTTCTCCCGGCAATCTTGATTCCAGCTTGTGCTTCCCTCCAGCCCAGCGTTTCTCATGATGTACTCTGCATAGAAGTTAAATAAGCAGGGTGACAATACACAGCCTGAATGTACTCCTTTTTCTATTTGGAACCAGTCTGTTGTTCCATGTCCAGTTCCAACTGTGGTTCCTGACCCGATACAGGTTTCTCAAGAATCAGGTCAGGTGGTCTGGTATTCCCATCTCTCTCAGAATTTTCCTCAGTTTATTGTGATCCACACAGTCAAAGACTTTGGCATAGTCAATAAAGCAGAAATAGATGTTTTTCTGGAACTCTCGTTTTTTCCATGATCCAGCACATGTTGGCAATTTGATCTCTGGTTCCTCTGCCTTTTCTAAATCCAGCTTGAACTTACTGTTGGAGCCGGGCTTGGAGAATTTTGAGCATTACTTTACTAGCGTGTGATATGAGTGCAATTGTGTGGTAGTTTGAGCATTCTTTGGCATTGCCTTTCTTTGGGATTGGAATGAAAACTGACCTTTTCCTTTCCTGTGGCCACTGCTGAGTTTTCCAAATTTGCTGGCATATTGAGTGCAGCACTTTCACAGCATCATTTTCAGAATATGAAACAGCTCAACCTGAATTCCATCACCTCCACTAGCTTTCTTAATGATGCTTCCTAAGGCCCACTTGACTTCACATTCCAGGATGTCTGGCTCTAGGTGATTGATCACACCATCATGATTATCTGGGTCGTGAAGATCTTTTTTGTACAGGTCTTCTGTATATTCTTGCCACCTCTTCTTTAATATCTTCTGCTTCTGTTAGGTCCCTACTATTTCTGTCCTTTACAGAGCTCATCTTTGCATGAAATGTTCCCTTGGTATCTCTTATTTTCTTGAAGAGATCTCTAGTCTTTCCCATTCTATTGTTTTCCTCTATTTGTTTGCACTGATCACTGAGCAAGGCTTTCTTATCTCTCCTCGCTATTTTTTGGAACTCTGCATTCAAATGGGTATATCTTTCCTTTTCCCCTTTGCTTTTGGCCTCTCTTCTTTTCACAGCTATTTGTAAGGCCTCCCCAGATGGCCGTTTTGCTTTTTTGCATTTCTTTTTCTTGGGGATGGTCTTGATCCCTGTTTCCTGTACAATGTCACGAACCTCTGTCCATAGTTCATCAGGCACTCTGTTAGATCTAGTCGCTTAAATCTATTTCTCACTTCCACTGTATAGTCATAAGGGACTTGATTTAGGTCATACCTGAATGATCTAGTGGTTTTCTCCACTTTTTCAATTTCAGTCTGAATTTGGCAATAAGTTTGGTTAGTTTGATAGTAAATTCTTGTTATATATTTGCTTTCCCCTTTGTATTTCAAACTCTTTCCTAAGTGTAGTACTGGGCAAATGTCTTATTAATTAAGCTTCCTGGTTCATTAAAATTTTACCACAAAAATGATCATCCTCTTTTCAAAACATCATCGTCTATTTTCAAATTACCTTGTTTGTCTCCTGTTAGGACCCAGATCTTAATATTGGCTAGTGATAAGCTCGTAACTGTTTCAATCACACCGTCTTGTAACTTGTCTTCTACAGCAGTGGCACCTAGTAGCTTCAGTGAAAAATAGAGAATACCTTACGTTAATGCATGCATATAACACCCATAACATCTATGGCTTTTAATCACAGAGTTTAGACGTCAAAGTACATAAAGATGGCAATTAGGATGTGTTGATATAGCAAGCATCCTTTCTGTACAGAGGTGGGCTGGGAAAACCCCCAGAAGGTTCCCTATTCCAGGCAACTTGTGGGCATACCAATTAGTGCAGAGATACTGGAAGTTAGAATTTACATAAGGGATAGGATATGCTCAGATAAAATATTAGCATAAATGATCAGAAGCCATTTGGGCTTGTAGAGCCTCAAGACTCCCCCAGGTATATGAAAGGAAAGGCCTCATCTCAGAGTCAGGACCTCAAAATAAATAGTAGAACCATTCTGAATCTTCAGTGAACAAACCATCAGATGTCGTGAACTAAAAAGTGAAGGTTCTTATGCAATATTTCATCCAAAGATGATCAAGGTGTATGTCACAACAGCTAAACAGTCTAGCCACTGGGGCCCTAGGGAAAAGTGGTTTCTAAAATAAATCACGCTCTGGACAGTACGGGTATCATCAGCCTCTCATGGGTCTAGGTTGGTTTAGAGCTAGATCCCCACTCTTCACAGCAAGTTTCCCTTTTCTAAAAAGGTGGGTCATACAGCATGGAGGAAGAAAAAACACAACATCAAACAAAACATGACATACCAGAGGCTGACAAAGAATAGGGAGTCTACTATCTTCTAATCTTGGGGGACTTCCAATGGCATAAAGGTAAAGTTAATTAAGTCACTCCGTCGTGTCCGACTCTTTGCGACCCTGCGGACTGTAGCCCACCAGGCTCCTCCGTCCATGGGATTCTCCATGCAAAAATACTGGAGTGGGTTGCCATTTCCTTCTCCAGTCCAATGGCATAAGCTACTGCTAATTGAAATAATCCTCTGGCCACATATGGCAAGCTCAAAGCCAACGTATAAAGCATGATTCAAAGTTTGAAAGAGTAACATCTGCTGTGTGCAAGATGATTTAGCCAGTGGATTATTCCCTTGCTAGATCTCTAAACACATACTATCCCTTGTGTAAACACAAACCATCATGCTTCTAAATGCATACCATCAAATCCCTTTCAATTTCTTCATACAGCCCTGCTATCCGTTCATCCCTCTCATCTGTGGTGGTATTTGCATCTTCAAGCATCTTATGCCATTCTCTGAAGTACTTGTCATCCAGATCTCTGTATGCGATGGCCAAGGTTCGAAGGCCTTCTCCTGCAAATTCCTGCCAGGGCAGACAGAGAGCTTGGAACCATCCCAAAACAATAATCACAACAATAAAACAACAAAAGTAATGAGTAAGAAGTTATGCGCTCAAATTCATTTTAGCCCAGTAGCACAACTTAGTCCTCTTGACTCCAACCTTTTAGTCCCCTTGGAAATGGGAGATGATATTTTTATTTTGTATTTTATTCTAATGGGATTGAAACATTCAAAGGACCTAGCATTCCCCCTTAAGACTGCTGAAACACCCACTAAAGGGTCCTCTGAGAGGTGATCAATGGTGCGCGTGACTTCAGGTAACCATTCACAGCAACATGTTGGTTTTTAACCTATATTCTGCCTGAAGGAAGTACTGCTAGTAATGAGAGGGACTCAGTCTGTTTTATGGGCCATGGCTCTAGGTTTTCAGGGGAGAAGAAAGGACCTGCAGAGGAGCCATGGCTCTCAAATCAAAGGAAGGGGGCTCTCACAAGGGGCTGCAACATGACATCTCACCAAAGTCATGCTGCTGCTGCTGCTAAGTCGCTTCAGTCGTGTCCGACTCTGTGCGATCCCACAGACAGCAGCCTACCAGGCTCCGCCGTTCCTGGGATTCTCCAGGCAAGAACACTGGAGTGGATTGCCATTTCCTTCTCCAATGCATGAAAGTGAAAAGTGAAAGTGAAGTCGCTCAGTTGTGTCCGACTCTTTGTGACCCCATGGACTGCAGCCTACCAGCTCCTCCATCCATGCTTTCCCCCTAATAATATAGTAATGTCTAAAACTAACTCCCTCCTACTTGTGTTTATGTTTGAAGATTTACAATAATAAAGTAAATCTATTCAATAAAGATGAATAAATAAATGTTATGCAACAGAAATTCAAGGATATTAATTAACATTCTAATAACTCTAGAGGAAAAGTGAGAAAGGCAGGAAAGTTAATACAAATTTTCACTTCTGGGAAGTAGTACTAGAAGTGGTGGTGGTTGTTGCTCAGTCATTAAGTTGTGTCCAACTCTATGACCCTGTGGACTGTCGCATTCCAGGCTCCTCTGTCCTCTACTATCTCCCAGAGTTTGCTCAAATCTATTAGAAGTTGAAGCTGACTTTTACTTTTCATCCTAAAACTTTTATAACTTTTTTTGCTATAGTAAAGTCTAATTTAAAAAATAAAATTGTTTGAAATTTTAAAGAGATCAAGCTCAGTTACTTTTTAAAAATTGTTTTTTTTTTTAAATAAACAATCTTCTATAGAGTTAGTATTTAATAACAGGTCAAGTTTATCAGAGGATGATACTCCTTCTTTAGTGTCTCAGTCAACTCAGAGTCTGAAATAATACCTCGAGTGCTATATCCTTCTAATATGCAAATAATTCACTAAACATAGGAGACTGGTAGTTGCCAAGTGTTTCAGACAGTCACAATAGCTAGAAACATATGTTGAATGCTTGGATAAATGCTAAAAACCTCCCACTTTGCACCGGCCTCTAGTGGCCACTTCATGGGCCTCTCTACTGGAAGCATTTTTATAGCCACTTCTGCTCCTTTGGGCATTGCCACGAAGCATGACTTCTCTGCTGTATTCTGGCTTATGGGACAGACATAAGGTTGGTGATCAGACACAAATTAAACTTTGACACACCCTAATTAGGTAAATGGAAAATCAGTGCCCGCTGTGGTGATGTGGTTTAGCCCAGAGAGAGCATGAGAAAAATTATCCAAACTTATCTCATAGGCAGTTGGTAGCACTTTGGATATTGCAATCACACTGGATGAGCCCTCTCTTCCAAAACCACCACTGGGTCCCCAACTGATCTGAAAATCTAGTTACTGCCTTATAATGATCTTTTGTCCTCTTAATTCCAACAAACATTTCTTTGGCTTTAGCTTGCAACGCCCCTGGGCATTACTAGTGCTTTTCTCTCTGTTCGGCACAGCAGTGAATCAGCTCTAAGATGACACTACAAAAGGGGACAGATAATTTAAGTGATTTAATTAGTGCATGAAACAAGTTGAATCCTAAATGAACATTTAGGATTAGCAAGATCATTTCCTATCATTAAATCATTCAAAAATCAATAACTAAATATAAATTTAAAACCTCAGAATTTAGAAGTCAAAATGAATAAAGTGAAAGAAACAAAAGCAAGTCGAATTGATACTCATAGAAATGTAGAAAGATCAAATTAGGTTTCCCATACTTCAGTATGAAAATCCAGGACCTTGGTGTTTGAGCAATGGCAAAATCAAATGCTTATGATTCCAATGTTGTTTTCATAAAAAAAAATTTTTTTAAAGGACCATGATGGCCTTCTGGAAGAGATTAAGAGAAAATCAAGAATGCTCTATTGGGAAGACAAAAACAATAGCTATGTTTGTAACCAATATTACCAAACCATCATTCTTTAAACTTAAAGTCAGGCAGAGGTTTTTGTTTGTTTGTTTGTTTTTTAAAGATTCAGGGAATTTTTTAATATTAAACATAGGGCTTGGCAAAGAAAATGAACCCTCAACTGCTTTTTAAAGGAGAGAAACCAAGGAGGAAATAAGAGTTCTGAGCAGTTACCCTTAAATTTCATATTGGGTTTAACAGAACCTCAAACAAAAGTTAGAATGACCCTTGAAATCTCAGGTTTTTTCATCAGATAACATTCATATTTATTCTTAGACTCTTACTCTTTTGCAAAAAGAAAAACGTATGCCAAAGATCATCCCTGTGCCCTTTAGGAAGCTTCTGGAAAGAAACTTTGCATAGTCTCAGGCTGTATGCATTTGCTAACTTCAACCCAGGGAACATTAGTGACTCATCATGATATATGACCCGAATAAAAAGACCCTTAAAGGAGAAAGTTGGCTACAAAGACTATTTTCCTCTCACCATATAAACATGACCCTGAACTATCCCCATTCCGTTAGTACCAAACACATCAGAACCCAAGGGAAAGCAATTCTCCAGTTCTTCTTCACTAAAACCAGTCCAGTCACCCAGGTGGAACAGCCCCCAGCTGTAAGGAAGTCAGAGCAGGTTTCCCTTGGTGTGCTGAGTCATCTCCTGGCCAGAGTTCAGGAGCCCATACTCAGTGGCTATTTCTCATCAGCTGTGGGTTCATCCACCTTGGAGAGACTGACCTGATGCTCAGCAAGGCAGGGGGTGGGTCCACGTGCCAGTTTCTAAATGTTCACTGGCACAGTTTCCTGTGGAGCCGTTCTCCACACACTTTCTATTTCAGAAATCAGATCACTAGCTGATAGTTTAAAAAGAAGACCTAGCCACAGGAAGCTGCCAAAGGTGCTAACCTCACCACAGGGGCACTTACACTGAGATGGTCCGAAGTCAAAGTCAGGAGGTCTTCACTGGATGGATGAAGTCTCTCAAACAGAATAGTGTCTGCTCCTTTGGAATAAAGCTTTATCTGTCCTTCTGGGTTTCGAACTGAAAAAAAAGTTGGGAAAGTAGATAATAATCAATGAAATCCATCAAAATTAGACTCTCCTTGGCCTCTAGCCAGGCAATTTGGAAATGAGCATCATGCTTTAGGTGGTCATAAAATACTCAGTGCCTTTGGTTAAAAGGTCATTACCTAAGTCATCTGACTTTACTCCCGTTTTGTTAACTTAGAAATACTTCATCTACAGGAACAAGTATTTTTGTTCTGATGCATACAACCTTCCTATTTTCCTTGCTTACTATTTCTAAAGGGCTGATACATTTAAATTTAAGCCTTCTGTATTGAGCAGAACTGAGAGCTCTGCCTGTCTCTTGATGTGAAATTCAAGACTGTAGGAATCAGCTATCAGCATTATGCCAAATGATCGCCATATGGAATTCGAGTCATTCAAAGTCAGGGTTTATGTATTTTTCTCAGCCTTTGCTGATATATTTCTTCACCACCATTATTCCTTAGAAAAACTCTTTTACTCTTGGGTCATAATCCTAGTTACAAGCAGACTTCTCAAGGGGCTTTCAAAATTGAAGTTTCTATCTTCTTCCCTCTAAAAGTCTGTATTAGTAGGGCTGTGTTTTAACCTGCTCCCCCCAGGTTTGGGAATGATAGCTTTGATGAAGCTCCAATCCATTTACAATCCTCAACCCCTCCCCGGGCGTCATACATGTTGCTGTTCTGACAAATCTTTTTTTAAGCCACAGAATACTTGACCTATATTTGTAGGCTTGGTTTTACATCTTGGCACATACCAGGCACCTAGTTATTTATTAAACAGATGAATAATGTAGAAATGTATCTCTCCCCTACTACTTCTAAAGGACCGACACAATTTAGGACAACTGCTCATGTCACAGCTTCATGGTTTGAACAGTGACCCTCACAAGCTTCATCGAGTCTAAGATTATTATATGCTTTCCACTCAGTTGTACCTTTTCTCTAAAAATAGAGTGCCTCATAACAGATGGACATAAATATTGACCACTATTAGTTTAAGAGGATACGAAGTTCAGAGCTTGATTTAAAGAAATATAATAAATACCACAGTACAATAAATTACTATTCCTCGTAACCTTTTTTTAATTGAAATATAGTTGATGTACAATATTATGTAAGTTACAGGTGTACAATACAGAGATTCTCCATTTTTAAAGGCTACACTCCATTTATAGTTACTCATGCTAAGTCACTTCAGTCCTGGCTAACTCTTTGTGACCCCATGAACTGTAGCCCACCAGACTCCCCTGTCCATGAGATTCTCCAGGCAAGAAAACTGCAGTGCGTTGCCATGCCCTCCTCCAGGGGATCTTTTTCCACCCAGGAATCAAACCTGAATCTCCTGTAGCTCCTGTACTGCACATAGATTCTTTACCACTAAGCCAGGGGGGAAGCTCAGAAGTTATTCACAATATTGTAGAAGTTATTCTACAATATTTGCTATGTTCCCTGTGCTGTACAATATATCCTAGTGGGTTATACTATACATAATAGTTTGTATCTCTTAATGCCCTATCCTTAAAATTTCCCTGCTCCCTTTCCTCTCCCTACTGGTAACTACTAGTTTATTCTCTATATCTGTGAATCTGCGTTTTAGTTGTAGCCACTAATTTGTTGTATTTTTTAGATTCCACATGTGAAAGATATTATACAGTACTTGTCTATGTCTAACATTTCATTTAGCATAATGTCCTCCAAGTGTACCTATGTTGTTGCAAATGACAAAATTTAATTCTTTTTTATGGCTGAGCAGTATTCCATTATATATGTATATCACATCTTCTTTACTCATGCATTTGCTGATGAACACTGAGGTTGTTTCCTTTAATTTTTAATGACCCTTAGTCAACACTTGATCTAATCCAATTTCCTCCTAGCTTGAATAAGCCTAATACATCCTGGAAACTTTTCTGTATTGGGATTTATCTATGGGTTGTCTTCTCTTCTAAGACCTATGGTCAACTTTCATAGTTTCTAGAACTCATGCAATTTTTCTTATACTCAGCTCTAATGTCCACAGTGGGGAAAATGAAAGAAAAAAAATGCAATTTATATCTATTCAATCAAGTGGGAGGAAAACATTTACTCCTAGGAAAGGCTTTCTCTTTCTTTTCTTATACAGCAATCCAATTTAATTTCTCCCACATTTTCTTCCTTTTGTTACCAGAGCTATAAAGTCAAAGTGTGTATATCCTCCACTTGCTAGTAAAACCTCTCTATGACTGTTAATTTTTTAAAGTCCAAGGTAGGATATTGATTCTCAAACTTCTTGGTCTCAGAAGCCCTTTTCACTCTTAAAACTTCATGAGGACTACAGGTAGGTCCTATCTATCAATATTTACCACATTAGAAATTAAAACTGAGAAATTTTATTATATCAATAGTCTTATGACAATAATGACATTAAGCAAAATATAATTATTACATAAATAACAATAAACATTACATATTTACACAAATGACACTTTCCAAAACAAAATAGTTTGGGGAGTGGCGAATGTTCTATATGATTATAGATCTCTTTAATGTCTGGTTTAATAGAAGATGGTTGTATTCTCAAATCTGCTTTCTGTATTCAATCTGCTGTGATATCACATGTCATGTGGCTTTTGTAAACCTCTATGACATACTCACGAGAAAAAAACTGAAAGATAAATAACATTAGCATTGTTATAAAAATACTTTTGTCCTTATGAATCCTCTGAAAATCTTTCAGGTTTTCCTAGGGTTCCCCAGACCACTCATTGAGAATCACAAACTGATTATGAATTGTGCAAATTCCTTACCATCTCTTTGTTTCACCGTCTCAATTTCTATTCTGAAAAAGAGATATTTAAACAACCTAACCTCTAATGTCATTCCAGCTCTACAATTTCCTGATTTAGTAAAGCTTTTCCATATCTGATGCCTTCTCTTAATCCATCATTAACTCCTTTAAATTTGAGTTTGCATAGTCCAATTTCATGGAATCCTGCTTAATTTTACTCACTGAACATTTCTTTTAGCAGCTCAGCTAATTTTATATCCCTTTTCATTCAAGGCTTCTAGTCAGTTCTGCTAGGAAATCTTTCAGTTCAGTTCAGTTGCTCAGTCATGTCTGACTCTTTGCGACCCCATGAATCACAGCACACCAGGCCTCCCTGTTCATCACCATCTCTCAGATTTCACTCAGACTCATGTCCATCGAGTCCGTGATGCCATCCAGCCATCTCATCCTCTGTCGTCCCCTTCTCCTCNAAGAGGAAAGTGAAAAAGTTGGCTTAAAGCTCAACATTCAGAAAACAAAGATCATGGCATCCGGTCCCATCACTTCATGGGAAATAGATGGGGAAACAGTGGAACAGTGTCAGACTTTATTTTTCTGGGCTCCAAATCACTATAGATGATGATTGCCGCCATGAAATTAAAAGACACATACTCCTTGGAAGTAAAGTTATGACCAACCTAGATAATATATTCAAAAGCAGAGACATTACTTTGCTGACTAAGGTCCATCTAGTCAAGGCTATGGTTTTTCCAGTGGTCACGTATGGATGTGAGAGTTGGACTGTGAAGAAAGCTGAACTCCGAAGAACTGATGCTTTTGAACTGTGGTGTTGGAGAAGACTCCTGAGAGTCCCTTGGACTGCAAGGAGATCTAAACAGTCCATCCTAAAGGAGATCAGCCCTGGGTGTTCACTGGAAAGACTGCTGCTGAAGCTGAAACTCCAAAACATTGGCCACCTGATGCAAAGAGCTGCCTCGTTGGAAAAGACCCTGATGCTGGGAAAGATTGAGGGCAGATGGAGAAGGGGACTACTGAGGATGAGATGGTTGGATGGCATCACCAACTCGATGGACATCGGTTTGGGTGATCCATGGAGTTGGGTGGACTCTGGGAGTTGGGAGGCCTGACATGCTGCAGTTCATGGGGTCGCAAATAGTCAGACACGACTGAGCGACTGAACTGAACTGAACCAGAGAGAAAGGACTGATCACCTTCAAGTCACAACTGAACTAACACCTGACCATGCAGTAACCAAAATCACAGTCAAAATATAGTTAAATATCTTCAGTGTGCTGAGAAAATTGTCACCTTAAACCTTTGCACACAACAAACATCATTCAAGAATAAGAATGAGCCAGAGGAAGAGTGTATGTGGGACGAAGGACTGAGAGTTTGCGATTAGCAGATGCAAACTATCATATACAGGACAGATAAAAAATTAAGGTCCTGCTGTATAGTCGAGGGAACTATATGCAATATCCTGTGAAAAGAATATAAAAATGAATGTATTTATATTCTTTTATATACATATATATAGGTACATATATATATATACATAGATATATGTGTGTGTGTATATATATGTATAACTTAGTCACTTCGCTGTATAGCAGAAATTAAACACAACATTTTAAATTAACTATACTTCAGTAAAAAAATTTTTTTTAAGAATTGGGATGAAATAAAGTTGTTTTCAAGCTTTTGAGAGTTTACTACCAGTAGCTTCTGCCTAAAAGAAATTCTAAAGAATACATTTTTGACCAGCAGAAGCTCAGTGATTGGACAGCATTAAAGAGCATAGAAATGAGTAAATATATGAGTAAATCTAGGTAAACTGACTGTAAAAACCATAAAATTAACCTCTTGAGGTACTGAAAAATAAAATATAAGACAAAAATACTATATAAATCAGGACAAGGTTTATTAGTACCAAAGTGTTTTAGGGTCCTTATTTTGTTCAAAAAGGCTTAGGCTATTTTGAGTCAATTATGCTAAAAGTTCTAGGCTATTAACTAAGAATACAAATGAGAGTATATTATTTTCAAGGCAGTATAAATAAAATTGAACTAACTAGAAGAGGCAGACAAATGATAGGGCAAATATAAAATACAAAAAGATGGTAGAAAGACATCTATCAGTAATTACAGTAATTATATATTAAATTGTTGCTGTTGTTGTTTAGTCACTAAGTTGCATCTGACTCTTTTGTAACCTCATGGACTGTAGTCCACCAGGCTCCTCTGCTCATGGGATTTCCCAGGCAAGAATGCTGGAGTGGTTTGCTAGTTTTCTTCTCCAAGCTCAGCAATCAAACCCGTGTCTCCGGCACTGGCAGGTGGACTCTTTACCACTGAACCACAGGGAAGTCCATATATTAAATACTTAGAACCTAAACATATTGATAATCAACAATGGGTAATTGGCTAAATGTTCTATTTACGATTTGGTTTAGTTAAATTAGATATTCTTTTGTATAGCAAAAATTTTGCCATTTACAAGAGATGTGTCTAGAATATTAAAAAGAATGGCAGGAAAGAGTATAGAAAGCTGAACAATGCAAACACTAACAAGAGGGAAACATCAATAACTATACTGGATCAGACAAAATAAACATCTATAACTATACTAACATCAGACAAAATAAACACTAAGGCAAACATGTTACTAGAGATAAAAAGGGTAAATATATATTGATAGATGTTTTCACTTAAAAAAATTTAACTCTAATCTAATAATGTGATCTTAAATATGCAAAGCAAACATTAGCAAAACAAAGTAGAATTAATGAATACACAATCACAGTGCATCTAACTATGCCTGTGGCTTCCCTTGTGGCTCAGCTGGTAAAGAATCCCCCTGCAATGTGGGAGACCTGGGTTTGATCCCTGGGTTGGGAAGATCCCCTGGAGAAGGGCAAAGCTACCCACTCCAGTATTCTGGCCTGGAGAATTCCATGGACTGTATAGTCCATGGGTCTCAAAGAGTCGGCCACGACTGAGCGACTTTCACTTTCAGTATACCATAGTGATGTAAATACACTCTCATTAATCAAGAAATCAAGTATTCAAAAGAATCCAGAGAGGGAGAAGATTAAACAATACAATTAATGAACAGTATCTAGTAGATATATCAAGAACCCCATTTGCAATAACTGGATAATGCACATTTATTTCAAGCACACACAAAACACAGAAACTGAATACATATCAAGCCATAAAGCAAGCTTCGACAAATTTTAAAGGACTGATTTTAAGGTAATAAGAGAAATTTTCTAAATGTTTTATCTCTTTAATTGACATCTATTTAAATAGAAAAAAACTTGTATTGAAGCCTTTGTACCTTCCACTTCTCTGCTTCTGAAATTCCTGGCAAAGGGAATGAGAATATCAACTTTCCCAAAAGTCTCCATGAAACAAAGAGCACTCACTTAAAATAAAAGCACTCACAAAAAGCACCTCAGCTATAAATTATAGAGTCGTGTAGTTTTAAGTTCATCAGATTTGGGTTCTGTTCTTTATCATAACTAACATTTATGTAAGTAAGGTTTATATTTTCCAGTGCTCTTGAACATACATGGATTTAAGTCATCTATCCTATAATTAGAGCTTTAAAAGGAGAAAAAAATGTAATGTCCCCTTATTTAGTAATCCTTCACAGAGAATTTGAAATCTCAAAGGAAAAAACCGAAATAATTGAAATGATACACACATTTACTTGTCTTCACTTCAAAATGCTTTTATAAGGCAGAAGAGATTAGTCCATATCCACAAGAACAGGTACAACTTAATAGTAATAATACTAAAATGTTAGTAAGAATGTAAAGGTACTAGAACTCTCATATACTGACAGTAGGAATGTAAAATGATACTCCATTTTTGGAAAATAGTTGGGCAGTTTCTTAAACACACCTATGCAATTTCCATTCCTAAGTATTTACGAAAAACAAATTTGTTTACTTTTTTAAAGACGTAAAAATGTTTATGGCAGCTTTACTCATAATAATCCAAAGTTAGAAATAACCTAAATGTCTGAACAGAGGGCTGGGGAAGAATAAAAGTGGTAAACATATTCATAAAGTGAAATGTTACTCAAATTTAAAAGAATGAGCTACTGATTGATATGACAACATGGATGAATGACAAAAACATTACATTGTATGAAAGAAGCCAGACACAAAAGAATACATATTATATGATTCTATCTATATGAAGTATTAATATAAGAACAGGCAAACTCATTTGTGATGATAAAAATCAGGATAGTGGTTGCTTGGGCAGTGGTTGGTAATGTGGACTAGAAAGGAACATGAGTAATCTTTCTTGAATGATGCAAAATATTAATACTTTGATAGGGGTGGTGGTTATATGAGTGTATATGATGGTCAAAATTCATTAAACAATACACTTACAATCTGTGTTTTATTGCATTTAATTATATCATAACAGACAGAGAGAATGGACTTTGGGGCACAGTGAGGGAGGGAGAGGGTGGAACAAATTGAGAGCAGCATTGAAAATACACATTACCATATGTAGAATTAGATAGCTGGCGAAAATATGCTATGTGATGCAGGAAGCTCAAATCAGGTGCTCTGTGACAACCTGGAGGGGTGGGAAGGGGTGGCAGGGAGGCTCATGAGGGAGGCAACATATGTTTCCTCATGGCTGATTTGTATTGACATATGGTAGAGACCAACACAATATTGTAGGGCAATTATCCTCCAATTAAAAATTAATTTAAATATTAAAATATCATAATATGAAAAAATTACAGTGATACCATAAAAGAGGAATGAGTATTTTCCGTGAACCAAAAACTTGAGAAATGTCTGAAAGATAAAAAGTAGATTTGATAAATGAACAAATAAGAAAGGAGAAAAACACAGTTCAAAGAATTTGAAGAAGAAAATTAATACAGAGTTAAAAGCAATGCCCAAAGTTTCTCCAAATCAGAATGAACAAAAGAGAAGAGCAGAAGTGATCTTGGGGGCACCAGAAATAAAATGAGTTGAAGAATTCCACTCAAGCTTGCCAGGACCACTTGGGCTCCTCCTCCTGCCAGCTTACTTCCAACAACAGGCTACAGTGATACTTGCCTCAAGATGAAACCTTGAAAATGTTCTTTTACACTAAGTACATAATCCACCTAAGGAAGCTTTTATGGTTTTCATGCTGGGGCTGGAGACCAAAGCTGAAAACAGCCAGAAATAGCTTTAGAATCCCACAAGGATAAGAGAAATTAATTAAAGAAAGGGAGTCCATGACTGTGATACTTTCTTTTAGGCCAGACCTTAAATATAACTTTCTCTGAAATGAGAGTTCTGACACAGAATCCTAGCACTAGATTTGAACAAATCAGTTAATCCCAGGCATCATATGAACTCCAGGAAGCGGGAAACTCCATGTCCATAAGACGAACAATGTTTTGTGACTCTTCCCAACAATCTTGGGAGACAGGCCGCTATCAAAACCTACATTCACCAAGAGGCAAACTGGGATGCTCAAACACAAATAAGAATAGGCAATAACAAACAATAAAACGTTTGAGAACAACATGAAAATTAGACACAGAAATCTAAAAACAACATTTCATAAAATGAAACACAGCGGAGGAAACAAAAGATTTCAAATTAAGAATAATTAATATCCTCAAAGAGATCTAAGAAGATATCATAATATTAAAATCAGATAGCTATTAAAAGAGAACTTAAAAATGAAATAAACTTGAAGGTAGAGATTAAAAAATTTACTTAAAGGCATTGTGATAGCCTCAGATAAAAAATAGCATTATTGGCATTAGTATTACAAAGATCAGTTTAAGCATTGTTGTATGCAAATACGGTGTTCAGTCATTTTAAAAAAAGTATCCCTTTTAACTGGCTTATCTAGGCCCTCATCTTTTTACTGTTCCTGATTTTTTCTTTTCTTTTCAGTCTCTCCATACTTTTAGAAAACATTCAGTATACAAATAAATACAAAGAAAAGCTAGTAATAGGTAAAGCCCTTGTGCAATGCTGTATTTTGGATTAGAAAATCCTTCCAATTCCAAACATTTCAATAAAAATATACCTATTTATAAAATAAGACTCCGACACACTTTGCACTTACCTGCACTATTTTCCTCTGACATTACAGTGTGGCAGAGTGCAAGTAACCTAAGGAATTCATGCACTTTGGGATCACCCAGTTCAATGGATTCCATCAAATGGTGGTCAAAAATCTGAAATGTTCTGTCTGCTTGAGGGCTGACTGAGAAACCCACAGTCTCTTTTTTCTGTAGGAAAACAACAACAAAATTGTAGACTTCGTTCCAACAAAAGTCTTTTAAAATTCAAAAAACTTCCTCTAAGTATTTTTAGAGTTTGTATGACTTTCAGCCTCCAAAGCCTGGCACCAAAATAGCTTTCTGTTTCCTCATTACTGTTAAATATCATCTTCCCATTTTAGATCTATGTAAGTCTTCATTACCAGAGCAATAAAAAAAAAATCCAATGGCTGTACAAATTCTCAAATGTTTACTTTAACTCCAAAATACAAAGAAGCCCTAAAAACTGAAAGTTGCTTTCAAAACCTACTTGATGGAAAAACTTGACCTGACTTGAACTCTTTTGGCAGCAATATCTGACTTGGAATAGTATGTGCGTAATTATAGACTTTTTAAGTCTACCTAGCATGAATTAATATTTCAAGATATAAAAATATTAATGTGTTTGATTACAGAGTACTTCTCTGATCTCACTAAAGAAACTGCAAAATATTATGACAGAATTAAAATCAAGATCTTGAGATATTTGTACTCATACATTCACTGCGGCATAATTCACAATAGCCAAAAGGTAGAAACAACTGGAGAAAGCAATGGCAACCCACTCATCAGTGTTCTTGCCTGGAAAATCCCATGGACGGAGGAGCCTGGTAGGCTGCAGTCCATGGGTCGCTAAGGGTTGGACATGACCCAGCAACTTCACTTTCATTTTTCACTTTCATGCATTGGAGAAGGAAATGGCAACCCACTCCAGTGTTCTTGCCCGGAGAATCCCAGGGACAGAGGAGCCTGGTGGGCTGCTGTCTATGGGGTCGCAGAGAGTCACACATGACTGAAGCGACTTAGTAGTAGCAGTAGCAGCAGAAACAACTTAGGGCTTCCCTAGTGGTTCAGATGATAAAGAATCTGCCTGCAATGCAGGAGACTTGGGTTTTATCCCTGGGTTGGAAAGATCCCCTGGAGAAGGGAATGGCTACCCACTCCAGTATTCTGGCCTGGAGGATTCCATGGACAGAGGAGCCTGGCAGGCTACAGTCTACAGGGACCACAAAGAGTCAAACATGACTAAGTGACTAACACTTTCACTTCACTTCAGAAACAAAAGAAACATCCATCAACTGATGAATAAAGAACATGTGGTTTTATATATCTATACACACACATACACAAAGAATATTATTCAGCTATAAAAAAAAGAACCTTNAGAAAAGCTAGTAATAGGTAAAGCCCTTGTGCAATGCTGTATTTTGGATTAGAAAATCCTTCCAATTCCAAACATTTCAATAAAAATATACCTATTTATAAAATAAGACTCCGACACACTTTGCACTTACCTGCACTATTTTCCTCTGACATTACAGTGTGGCAGAGTGCAAGTAACCTAAGGAATTCATGCACTTTGGGATCACCCAGTTCAATGGATTCCATCAAATGGTGGTCAAAAATCTGAAATGTTCTGTCTGCTTGAGGGCTGACTGAGAAACCCACAGTCTCTTTTTTCTGTAGGAAAACAACAACAAAATTGTAGACTTCGTTCCAACAAAAGTCTTTTAAAATTCAAAAAACTTCCTCTAAGTATTTTTAGAGTTTGTATGACTTTCAGCCTCCAAAGCCTGGCACCAAAATAGCTTTCTGTTTCCTCATTACTGTTAAATATCATCTTCCCATTTTAGATCTATGTAAGTCTTCATTACCAGAGCAATAAAAAAAAAATCCAATGGCTGTACAAATTCTCAAATGTTTACTTTAACTCCAAAATACAAAGAAGCCCTAAAAACTGAAAGTTGCTTTCAAAACCTACTTGATGGAAAAACTTGACCTGACTTGAACTCTTTTGGCAGCAATATCTGACTTGGAATAGTATGTGCGTAATTATAGACTTTTTAAGTCTACCTAGCATGAATTAATATTTCAAGATATAAAAATATTAATGTGTTTGATTACAGAGTACTTCTCTGATCTCACTAAAGAAACTGCAAAATATTATGACAGAATTAAAATCAAGATCTTGAGATATTTGTACTCATACATTCACTGCGGCATAATTCACAATAGCCAAAAGGTAGAAACAACTGGAGAAAGCAATGGCAACCCACTCATCAGTGTTCTTGCCTGGAAAATCCCATGGACGGAGGAGCCTGGTAGGCTGCAGTCCATGGGTCGCTAAGGGTTGGACATGACCCAGCAACTTCACTTTCATTTTTCACTTTCATGCATTGGAGAAGGAAATGGCAACCCACTCCAGTGTTCTTGCCCGGAGAATCCCAGGGACAGAGGAGCCTGGTGGGCTGCTGTCTATGGGGTCGCAGAGAGTCACACATGACTGAAGCGACTTAGTAGTAGCAGTAGCAGCAGAAACAACTTAGGGCTTCCCTAGTGGTTCAGATGATAAAGAATCTGCCTGCAATGCAGGAGACTTGGGTTTTATCCCTGGGTTGGAAAGATCCCCTGGAGAAGGGAATGGCTACCCACTCCAGTATTCTGGCCTGGAGGATTCCATGGACAGAGGAGCCTGGCAGGCTACAGTCTACAGGGACCACAAAGAGTCAAACATGACTAAGTGACTAACACTTTCACTTCACTTCAGAAACAAAAGAAACATCCATCAACTGATGAATAAAGAACATGTGGTTTTATATATCTATACACACACATACACAAAGAATATTATTCAGCTATAAAAAAAAGAACCTTGTCTTTATGCTGCAACATGAATGAACCTTGAGGACATTACATTAAAAGAAATAAATCACTCACAAAAGAATAAATATTACATAATTCTATTTATGAGTGATTTATTTTTTTAAGGAATTCATGCAGATATCTAATTATGTTAGTAGATATCTAACATAGTAAAATTCACAAAAACTGAGTGTAAAACAGTAGTTTCCAAGGACTGGAAGAACGGGGAAGTGGGGCATTGCAATTCAATGAGAAATTACAGTTTCAGATGTACAAGGTGAAAAAGTTATAGAGATCTGCAGTACATACTCAGTGCGCATTGTTAATATTAGTTTACTGTCCACTTCAAAATTTGTTGATCACAAAAGTAAAAGAAAAAGGATTAAAGATAGAACAAAATAGAACATAATTTTAATATTAAGATCTCTGTTAATTCACTGACTCATGAAAAGCATAAAATGTACTACTAATTTTTAAAAGTTTATTATTCAAAGGACTAGATCTGTGATAAGGTCTTTGCCACAACAACTGATGAGAAAATACTTTTCAAATACACTTTGTCTTGGAGACTGCAAAATAATACTTTAAATATAATATCCAAGTACATGAGAATACATATCAGTATACAAAGTAGTCCACTAGCTGTGTTTATTTCAGAATCATAGAGACTTACTTTAATCAAAGACTGTTTTGTTCATGTAATAAAATTTAAAAAACAACTATCCAATAGGAGAAAAAAATTGATCAACTCACTAGTATGAAGTAAAATACACACTGGCCTTAGACTTCCCTAAACCCCCTCCCCCCTGACACCCAGGGAAGAAACCATGACTTGTAAAGATTACAGCCTGCCAGACTAGAAAAATAAATAGAAAGAATACAAATTGGAAGAGAAGTAAAACTGTCACTGTTTATAGATGACATGATACTGTACATACAAAGTCCTAAAGATGCTACCAGAAAACTACTGGAGCTAATCAATGAATTTAGTAATGTTATTCAATGATTTAGTAATGTCATTCAATTTAGTAATGTCATTCAACAGATAATTCTGAACTGCTATTTCTCATGAACCCTTCTTGAAACTGGAGGATACACTTCAGCCAAATAAAAGATAACTGAAAAAAGAGTGGAAAAGGGAAAAGCAGTTAGTGGTAAGTACTGAATCTTATTAACTGAAGAACTAAATATAAAAGAAACAGATTAGGATTATAAAACAAAATGTATATGCTATATACATTGACTACATGGAAAGACTGCTTAAAAATTAGAAGGTCCTGATGCCCTCATTTTAGTATATGAAGGTCAGAAGCTACCATTTAAAAACTCAAATCAACTAAGAGAAATCTATATACACTTAAGATTAAGAAGCATCATTAATAAAAATAGTAGGAAAATATGAGGGAAAGAAGGATAGACATAGTAATTTTACCATTTTTCATATTAGGAAATTGATAGATACTCCTTACAAAAAAAGAATTAAGAGTATTATACAAACTCTTGAAAGTATATAGTGGAGAAACAATAAAATATTTTCCTAAATACTGTAAGAGAAGCAAACATATAGGCTGTAGAATCTGTAGAGAATTATTAAAAATTATAAAGTATAATCTAAAATATTTAACAGATCCAATGTAATGGCCCTAACTCACTTACTAAATAATTGCATGTAAAGTAAAAGCCAGTCCTATGCTGTATATTCTTAAGAGACATATCTAAAACAAAGTTATTCAGGAATATTGAAAAAAAAGGTGGGCAAATCAAAAGTTAACCAGGAGACATGATCTTGCTATCAAATAAGATTGCATCCAGGACAAGGAAAATTAAATGAATCAAAGAAGAACACATTCATGATAAAAATATAACTACTATGAACATCAATGCATCTCACAATAGCATCAATACTTATAAAATGAAGACTTCAGGCTATATAGGAGAGCTAGAGAGAGAGAGAGAAATTATCAGAATGCTTTTATTAACCTCTTTAATCCAAACAAATAACATAGATAAAAAATAATGAAATAGAAGACCAAAATAATATAATTAATAAGGTAGAATTAGATGACAATACAGCTAATTTCATACCTTAAAAACAGAAAATACATAAACTTTCACTTTAAGGACCCTGGAACTCTGACAACAGTTGATCATATTAAGCCACAAAGAAAACCTGAATAAATCCCCCAAAGTAGAAATACAAATCTATTCTTTTATTAAAAATATTACAAGGCAGGAGCAAGTCCCAACCTCTTTGAAATGTTTAGTTCTTCTCATGGTTCAGTGTTGATATTCAAACTGATATAACAAAAATAAAGATACTACAGGCCAAAATCCATGTAATAAAATTAAAGCAATGTTCAGAGGGGAATTAATAGCCACAAATCATGTAAGAAACAAGGCGCCGGTCTATGTTCGATACAGGATGCAGGATGCTTGGGGCTGGTGCACAGGGATGATCCAGAGAGACGATGTGGGGTGGGAGGTGGGAGGGGGATTCAGGATTGGGAGCTTGTGTACACCTGTGGTGGATTCATGTCGCTGTATGGCAAAGCCAATAGAGTATTGTAAAGTAAAAGTTAAAAAAATAAATAAATAAAAATAAATTAAAAATTTTTTTAAAGGGAGAGAACAAATTTTTTTATTTTATTGAAGTACAGTTTATTTACAATGTTGTACTTAATTTCTCCTGTACAGCAAAGTGACTTTTTAAAAAGTCCTCCCATTCAGAAGGCTGTCTTTTCACCTTACTTATAGTTTCCTTTGTTGTGCAGAAGCTTTTAATTTTAATTAGATTCCATTTGTTTATTTTTGCTTTTATTTCCAGTATTCTGAGAAGTGGATCATAGAGGATCCTACTGTGATTTATGTCGGAGAGTGTTTTGCNTTGGGAGAATGGCATTGAAACATGTATAATATCATATGTGAAATGAACTGCCAGTCCAGGTTCAATGCAAGATACAGGATCCTCAGGGCTGGTGCACTGGGATGACCCAGAGGGATGGTATGGGGAGGTGGGAGGGGGGTTCAGGATGGGGAACATGTGTACATCCGTGACGGGTTCATGTCGATGTATGGAAAAACCAATACAATATTGTAAAGTAATTAGCCTCCAGTTAAAATAAATAAATTTATATTTTAAAATAAATAAATAAATCCTATACATCTATTTCTACAAGTACATGACAAACCTACATCTCCCTCTCCAAAAATGGTACGGTGTCAGTTCATTTTCTGTTTAAATGGTAATACTTTTTTCCCACACAAACTAAAAAAGCACACTGTAACTCTGTAGAATCATAAAAACAAATGTCATACTCTGCATGTATTTATTTATACATTACCCAGTTACAATCTAATCTTAATTTCACTCCCACTCCACTTCCTTCTAAGTTCCTTGCTAGCTGTTCTAATCAACTTTGTTCTTCCTATTCCATTCACTCAGAAAGCATTAGCACTTATCACAAACTAGCCACATTGCCTGACCTGTCATAAGGGGTCAGTTAGTGTTGAATGAGTGAATTCTGACCCTTATTCCCCAATTTCACCAGTAAGGACATGAAGACCCTACAGATGTTGTGAATAACCCAAGGTCACACAATTCATCATAGAACCAAGACTAGAATTCAGGCATCTGGTAAAGTCAATGCATACCAGACCTGGAGAGTGCCATAAAAAATGGCATTATGCATTGTCATTATGCATTGAGTAACTGTTCAATCACTTGACATTTTCATTTATTTAAAGGTAAAGCATCTCCCTAAAAATCTAAGCAAAATGAATGGAGAACAGAATTTAATCCTGTGTTGTGGTTCAAGTTGGTGGAAGTATTCTTAATTAATTTTAATTCTTAGACCTTAAAATAGTCTGTAGAGAAGAAGGTATTCTTTTTGTTTGGAAAAGGAGGATTTAGGAGAGTCACAATGAAACATTCACCACTTTGCTTTATAATAGCAGAGAAAAGGAGACAAATGTTCCAGAGTTAGTATAATCAAACTGCTTAGTGTTTTCTGCCTGGATGCTCAAAGAGCAGGGCTTATGATTTCCCCCATTCTGTGGCAAAATAAGCAATATGGAAACAAGTTTCTTTTGCTTTGGAAAAAATAGCTAATTCCTGGGAGTACAGCAATTACATTTCTAAAGATTATGTATTAAGAAACTGTAGCAGGTTATATTTTAACACTATAGATAAACTGACAGCATAGAAATACCCTGCCAAAATCAACATATTATGCTCACATGGAATTGTTAAGCATTCAAGGTAAATTCTGCACTGTTATCCTTCAGTGACACAGCACTAATTTATTCATTGAACCTTTGGAAACCTTTGTAGAAAACTTTCATCCCTCTAATCAGAAATATCTGGACTTCTCTTTTTCGAGATCTTGGTGTGAGCAACCTGAAATCCCCCAGGATGCTTTTGCCTCAACTTTTTGTCAAGTTGACTTCAGATCACTGTTCCTATTTGGTGAGGAAAAAAGCTCATATTATCTTCATCAATACCATGGCTTACTAACAAGTAGAAAATTCTAGTGTCTTTTGATGTCTTGGCTGATTAATAAATCATGTACAACTTAGACACAGACACTGTGCCAAGTGTTAGAAGACTTGGGTTTGGATTTTGGTTCTATCCCTAATCAGCTTTACAATCCTGAGAAAATCATCTCATTTGTGAAAGAAGTTCAACAGCAATGACTTCAAAAGATTTTCGGAGAGGGAGACGTAAATGAGATAATGTATGTGAAAGCACTTTATGTAAAATACAAATGTCTATTTTACATTAATTGTCTAGAGGTAAGGTGATATTATTTGGAGCAGAAAGTAACTCGAAGTCAATTATTTTAATCCTCTCATTTTACAGCAAGTATTTCCTAGGCAAATGAGGGCACAGAGAAGCCACGTACTTTCTCCAAGGTCACACAGCTACTAGTGGCAATGATAATATCAGAATGTGAACTTGGACTATTCCAAACAGGTTTTCTTTCTGCCACTGCAGGGAACAAGGAAAAAGGACCTGGAAATCTTGGTCTTTAAAAAACAATATTAGAAATCATAAAATGAAAAATGCCAATACACTTCAAAGAAAGAGTATATACAGAATATACTTCCTTTTTGAGGACACATGAAACTGCTCATATGCAGATAGTAAGTCACTCTGAGCAACTATTGTTCATTTCTACATAAAAGGAAAGCTATAAAAGTTGACCATAGCTCCTCTGGCAAAGAGCAAGATTTACTACAGACTTTATAATTGGATACAAGCATGAGAGGTCCTCAGAATCAAAGACAAGCCAGTAGGATGCATTTTAAATAGAGTCCACTCTGACCACAGCTCCAGAAGGCCCAAAGTAATTTGTGGTGTTGTGGCCACATGCCACTATTTCAAGTCAGTTTCCCACAACTTGACATTTCAGTTTCCTGACTGCTATCCAAAATAAGGGTGGATTTTGTGCATTAAACTTCCCTAGCTTCATCAGAGTGAGGATTTTGGAAAGAGAGAAAAAGAAACTCGTAAAAATTAGTAGGGATTTAGAGCTGGTGATTTTGTATATTGTTAAAATACTGGTGATGAGGAACGTCAAACAACCAAGTCTCATCTAGGCTCCAGTATCTTTGGGATTGTCCGCCTCAGTCTTGGCAGGATTTGGATCAAAATTGTCTCAGGTACAGATTCTAGGGCCACTTCTAACTTTTATCAAACACATACATAAACACACACACTCATGGAGTGTTCATGTATAGATAGATAGGCAGACCATTTTAGCCCTAGTTTATAGGACCAAATCTAGAAACGACAAATCAAGTTGCAGAGAGAGTAATAAGCCAAACTTCTTTTTCAACAATGAATAAGCACCAACAACTATATTTCAACTGCTTCATGTATTCACTGATAGTTACTAATAAAAACAGAAAGAATTAATATTCACTGAGCTCTTATAATGTGTCAGGATTTGTTTAAGAGCATTATAGGTTTGCTTACTCTTTATACTACCTTTTAAAGTAGAACTATTACTTTCTCCATGTACAAAACGAGGACACTGAGGTGCCGGGAAATAAAGTAACTTGCTCACGGTTATGGAACTAGAAAGTGGTAGCACGGGGTCTAAATCCTGGTATCTCAATGCCAAGAAGGCATCATCTCAATAGATCCCCCCAAATATTTTTCTGTTTCTTTCCCAACATCAACTCAATTCTAACTTATTAGGTTGCATGAGACTACACGGTAGTCCGTGTATTCCAGAGGAAAACATTCCTAAGAAACCAAATCAAATCAAGAAGAAAATAAAATGCATCTATTGTCAATTTGAAAATGTACAACTTAAGCAGATTAAACAGCTTAGTTGCCTCATTTGTAACAGATGTGGCAGATCATGAGCAGTTAGAGACTTCTCTCTCACTGCTTTAATTTTAAGACAAACAAAAATGATTACATAGAACACAGGCTTTTGACAAAATGGTTTCAAAGAACAAACTTTCATCTTACCTCACATATAATGAAATGGGTACCACTGTATTAAGGATAATAATATATGACCAGAATGTTAAGAATCCTGAGAACACAGAGTTCTTCTCTCCTTCATTCCAAAAGAGGAAAGCTCTGAATTGGTCCCCAACTTGATTCTCCCAGATTGAATTTCCAATCGCAAGAATAGTTCCCAAGCATATCAGAAACCCAAAAATCTGAAATGAATATAGAAGTCCAGTTAAGGTTAACTTGAATCCCAACTAGTCGTATCAACACAATGCATTTACACTTCTAATTCCAATTGTTACTTGAAAACCAAGTTATACAAAGCTCATCTAATTATCATTAATCATGTGAGTAAAATGTAATATGCTTACACTGGGAACTTGGCTAAATATTTTACATATACATTTTCTCACTTAATTCTCCCATTGACTTTCTGAGATAGGAAAAAACATTCACATTTTCCAGGCCAAAAACAAAACAAAAAACAAACAGGTTATATAACTTGTTTATGGCCACAAAGCTAATAACTTCACATCCTCTATTTGTGAAGTATGCACATGTTGAAGTGTCTTCCAGAGATTAAGGGCTTTCCAGGTGGTGCAGCTGTAAAAAAATCTGCTGCCAATGCAGTAGACACAAGAGACGTGGGTTCCCTACCTGGGTCAGGAAAATCCACTACAGTAGGAAATGGCAACCNATTTGTGAAGTATGCACATGTTGAAGTGTCTTCCAGAGATTAAGGGCTTTCCAGGTGGTGCAGTGGTAAAAAAATCTGCTGCCAATGCAGTAGACACAAGAGACGTGGGTTCCCTACCTGGGTCAGGAAAATCCACTACAGTAGGAAATGGCAACCCACTCCAGTATTCTTGCCTGGAAAATTCCATGTACAGAGGAGCGTGGAGGGCTACAGTCCATGGGCTCACAAAGTGTTGGACATGACTAAGCGCACAGGCACACAGGCGTGCGTGTGCACGCACAAACACACACACACACAGAAGTACAAGAAGATCATATGTCCTGACTTGCTCTAGTCAGTTCCAGTTTACATCTACTGTCCAGCTGTAATATTAACAGCATTCCCTTCTTTCGCCTTCAAAAGCATCCTGGTGAATGATAAATTATATGGTAACCCAAGGCACAAAAGCAAAAGTAAGAAAACATCAGTAATAAAAGACTGTCTCAGACTAGTCAGGTCTCTTGCCTACAGATCTAGCTGCACAATGTTTCCTTGAAGTCAACAAGAAAGATAAGGGTGAGCTAAAATACTGCAGGACATACACTAAAAATTTTCAGGTTGCCTTTGAAATTCAAAAAAAAGTAGAAAGCAACCTCAAAATTGTTAGCCAATTCCTACATTTGCAAATACTCCATCAGTATTAGCAAAGCAGACATTCTGGAGGTAACAAGGCCCCAGATGGAAAATCTCCAAATACAAATTTCACAAAAAGAATGAAGATTTCTGAAAGAAATCTCATCAGGATGTAAGAAACATATTAAGATAATGATTGTGATATTGCCTAATTTTGTTATAATAACTTACCCATAGGACTAGAGTATTCATCAGTCTATCAATGCTTGTCCTCTTAAACTTTGTCTTACCACTGTTCTGCATTAGTTTAGTGTCAGGACCTGCAAAAGAAAAAACGAAAGAAAAATAACTTTGAAATGATTAGATTATGTATTATTATGATTAATTCCTAAGAATATCAAATGCTCCTGAAAGGAAAATAATGTTTTTCCAAAATAATTTGTTTTATAAGAGTAAGATTATCAAGTTGTTTATGATGATGGAATTCCAGTTGAGCTATTTCAAATCCTAAAAGATGATGCTGTGAAAGTGCTGCACTCAATTTGCCAGCAAATATGGAAAACTCAGCAGTGGCCTCAGGACTCGAAAAAGTCAGTTTTCATTCCAATCCCAGAGAAAAGCAATGCCAAGGAATGCTCAAACTACCACACAACGGCACTCATCTCACATGCTGGTAAAGTAATGCTCAAAATTCTCCAAGCCAGGCTTCTGCAATACATGAACCATGAACTTCCAAATGTTCAATGTGGCTTTAGAAAAGACAGAGGAACCAGAGATCAAATTGCCAACATCCACTGGATCATCGAAGAAGCATGAGGGTTCCAGAAAAAACATCTATTTCTGCTTTATTGACTATGCCAAAGCCTTTGACTGTGTGGATCACAATCAGCTGTGGAAAATTCTTCAAGAGATGGGAATACCAGACCACCTGACCTGCCTCTTGAGAAACCTATATGCAGGTCAGGAAGCAACAGTTAGAA